>PVKS010007435.1:0-57923 GCA_004027875.1 Aplodontia rufa
GTAGTAGTAGTAGCCTCTTTTGAGTGACTCTGGACTCTCACAGAAATAGGAAGCAGGACATCAACCAGCCAGGAAGAGAGCGGGGACAGATTCTGAGTCCAAGAAAGGTCCAACTGGGGTTGGCGATCATGACTTGAAAGCAATGCCAGTCACTGTGGTTTTGGGTCTGTCTCCAGCCATGGGTTGGAAAACCAAGTACTAAGATAGCCGGTGACACAAATGGTCACCGGTCAGTGTCAAGTGGACGAACCAAATAGCAAAGAGCTGCAGGTCTTTGCACACAGCCAGGAACTCAGGCAGTGTGTACGGCTAGAGAGCAGGACGCTGCAGCACCCTGCTGGGGACCAACATTAGACACTAGGCCAGGGGAGACAGGTTTACCAGGACACTGAATGGCAGCAGGGCACCAGGGAAGTCTGCGAGGCCTGACAAGGAGAAATCAGGGGCTTTGACCCCAGTGCACGGCCTCACCTCCAGCCCTGCCCCTGGCCTCTACTCACCTTGGGCGCCTCCCCCTTGCTGCCGGGGGGCAGCCGCAGCACCCAGAAGTTCCTGTTGCGCAGCAGGTTCTCCAGGTTCTCCAGCCGCCGCTGCAGCAGCCCATACTCCTGCAGCAGGGTCCCCAGCACGGCCCACTTGCTCTCCATGTGGTTGCCGAACTCCACGGCCGTCTTCTCGCAGTCGGCCAGCTTCTTCTCGGCTGTCCCCGTGCGCCCCTCCAGGTTCAGCAGTTGGCTGGCTTGGGCGTCCACCTTCCTCTCCACAGCCTGAATGGCAGCCACCACAGTCCAGAGGGAGATCTCTGCCGTGGGCAACTGGGGCTCCCGCATCATGCGGTCAGGGAAGACAGGAGCCCTGTCTGGGAAAGGTGGGAACTGAAAAGGCATTGGTCGCCGGGCATCCATGTCCCATTCTTGAGCCTGTGTGCAGAGGGAGAAAGTGACAGGCCTGGATGAGAATGTGTGTGAGGGGGAAAGGTGGCCTGACAGTTACTCAAATGCCACAGGTTGTTTCTTCCGCCAAGCCCTGCCTCTAGCCACGGTGTTCATTAACGTCCTCAGCAATAAGGAGAACAGCCATCCACGGTCCACCTAAGCCCTCTCCCATCGCCTGCCTGTGGGACTCAGGCTGGACCCTAATTCATCTACTGTACTCCTGTCTAAAATGTCACAGACCCTCTCTGAATAGACCAGCTATTTTCTTCATGGGATAGATTTAATGACAAACTTCATATCTGCCTGTGTTTTTTGTTTCAGGGTAAGAAGTTCCATGTAAATTGTCTGACGCTAATCTTCCCAGCAATCTCTCAGCAGGTTAGGGCAAGAATGATTATCTCTCCCTTAAAGATGATGAAATTGAGGTAGAGAAGCAGCTGGTCATCCAATCGTACTGCACTGCACTGCCAACGGGCAAAGCTGCGGGTGCTTCCGGGAACACCAACACTTCGGGTATATGCTCTGCCACCATTCCTACCAGGGCTGAAGCCCAAGGGGACACCAGAGTGCCCAAGCAAAGAACAGACGAGCAGGTTTTTGTTTTTATTTTGTTTTCCATCTACAGTTATTCTTTCATATACATGTTGCAAAATGAAAATAGATTTACTTTAAAATGTCACTTATTAGAGAGGAGGGGACATCCCTCACCTCCCCCAACAAGGGCTAAAGGGGAAAGCTCTGGGCTCCCCTCTCTGCTTCCTAAGGGGGTGCCCCATGGCCTCCCCCATTGTCTTCCTGCACAGGATCCTCACCCCAAGAGTAAGACTAATAGGTACAGGTTGGGAGCTAAGTCCTCTGTCAAGAAGGGAGAGTGGAGGGTGGTCACAGTTCCTTGGGGATCTGGGAACTGGGGACATACTATGCCAGCACTTAGGGCTCCACAAGCTGAAAACCAATTCTTTCCAATGGGACAGGAGGTGTCACTTTCTGTTCTCCCCATTGCCGTGAAGAGGCCCTCAGGCTGGGAAAGTGGAAGGCTTCTGCTTTGAGCTAAACTGGACAGGCCAGTGACAAGCATGCCAGCTACTCTGAAACTCAGAGGCTGTCCCCACAGGGTCCTGAGACTCCCTCCCCATGGGAGAAAGGAGAGCAAGGCCCTAGGATGCCTGGCCCTCCTGGGTAAGGGGGACTGAATTCCCACCAAAGCCACGCGCAGTGCTCAGGGAGCCTTCACTCGCCTAGCCACACAGCGGGCAAGGGCTGACGGCGGAAGCTTACAAGGGGCAGGTTTGAAGACCTGAAGCTGAACATTGATCAAAGAACTCACAGCAGCGCCTGGGTGGAGCCCAGGTGGGAGCAGAGGGGCCTCAGCGGAGGCCAGCACAGGGCGGGCCTGAGACCCTTGTGGGGAGGTGCTCAGGCCTCGGAACCCCTTCCCTGGGTTCTGTGCCCAACCTGGCACCCGAGACCACCCAGGGAGCCTAAAGAAACGACTGGCGCCTCCTCTCACGCCCTGGGACGCGGCTTGGGCGGCGGCAGCTGTGTCGAGGGCTGCTCGTGCGGTTCCAAGACGCAGCCAAGTTCTCTGACCCAGGACCACAAAGTCACCTCCCCACGGTCCTCCCCTGGCTCACGCTGGGTGCGGAGGAAAAGTGGACGGCTCGCTATACTCGAGGAGAGATGGTGTTGAAACATCCTGAAATCCTTCCGTTCCCACCCCCCCCCCGGCTGCAAGTAAACATGGACGAGGCGGCTGCCCTGCGGCGCACGGGAGGCCCGGGCGCGAGCCCTCGGCCGGCCGCGCCACCCGGACTGGGCCGGGCCGGCCCGGGCGGGGGGTCGCGGGCGCCGCGTCCCGGGAGGAGGACGGGCCGGGGCGCGCTCGGGCGGGACGAGGGCTCGGGGCCGCGCCGCACGGCCTGCCGCCCGGGCCTGCGCCGGGGCCGGGGCGGCTGCGCCCGGGAATCCCGCCCGCCCGGGGCCGCGTCCGGCGCGGGCAGCACCGGCGCCGCGAGGCTGGAGGCCCGGGCCGCCCCGCCCCCACGCAGGCGCGGCCATGGCGCCGGGGGCTCACCCACCTGCATGGGCGGCATTCCCTCGGCCATCTCCCCGCGCAGCGCCGGCTCCTGGTGGCAGACCTCCTCCGGGGGCAGAGCCTGGGCCCAGCTCCAGCTCCCGCTGTCCAGCCCCAGGCCCTGGATGCCCAGCTGCTGAGGCTGCGGCCGTGTTGACACAAACTGCATCCTGGGAGTGCTGTTCCCCGCTCGGGCCGGCCAGGGAGAAGAAGAACGTTTTCCAGGCACCTTCCCCCTCGCCGGGGCCGGACAGCTCCATCTACAGCCCGTAGGAGCAAACAGTCCCCTTCGGCGGCGCTCCCCGCCCTCCGCAGCCCGCGCGCCAGCCAATGGCCTCGGAGCTCCTACCCGCCCGCGGGGGCCGGCCGCGGCCACTCCGGGCCCGAGCCACCCCGAGCGCACTGCGATGTGGCGGCTCCGCCCGAGGTCAGGGGTCCGCGCGACGGCCGGCTGCAAGTCCCTAACTGTGCAGGGTCCTGGGCTGTGGGCCTGGTTTCTGCTAATCTGCAAATGTCTTGGGCATCCCAGGAGAAAATGGTGCCTGGCCCTTTTGAAAATTTTACTGAAATGTTTGTGAACACCCGCTACGCTCCAGGTGCTCTTTAGGCAGAGCACGGGCTTCACAGTTGCAGACACATGAGTTTAAATTCCAAAATCGCCACTTGCTAGCTGTAACTTTGAGTAACTAACTTCTCTGAGCCTCACATGTTCTCCTTCCGTGTAAATGAAGAAAATAATGCCGGCCCTACTCTATTTTAATGCTGTTAAATTAAATGAGACTCCCGACTATCTCTTGGTGGGCACCCAACAAAGATAGTTACCCTTACCCAAGGAGAAGTCCTTGTAATTATCCACAATATAGTTTCTACCTTGTCTGCCGAAAGGATCAGTCCTTATCTCAAGAACGGAGATCTCCCAGGCTTATCACCCCACAGAGAGACAGACCTACTGGTGCCTGAGTTCCACTGCACTTAGTAAAATAAAGAACATTATGGGCCCAAGGGAGACTGCTCACAGTTCTATATTCAGAAGGGCCATTATCAAGTACATACTTTTTCTTTTAGGCACACTTCCAGGATATAGAAATGAGTATTTCATGGACTTAGCATTATCCTTAGGGAGATTAGGGACTGGTAAAGATTATGCTCCCAGAAGTCAGTGAATTTCTTTCTTCTCTTTCCTGACCACAAGTTGCCACCTTCTGTTGTAAATATAATGTAGATAGCTAGGGGAACCAGGCTAATTCAGTGTGAAAAGCTCTAGGCAAATTCCTTTCTGCCAGCAAGCCACATCTCAGAACACGCATTCTGACCTGCAGAGTATCAACCATCTTCCCTCTTTCCTAGAGATGGACAGTGGAGAAGTAGGTCAGTCCCAAGCCTGCAAGTATTGTTTTAGGATTAAACCATTAAGACTACATCCCTTCCTATTTAATAAGTTGTAACTAAGTCCCTTTTTATACAGCAAGATGGTGCATCCACATCATTTTCTCCCTTGCAGAGGGTAGATTTTCACATGGCATCCACACCATCACCACTTGTGACCGGAGTGGCTGCTCAGAGCTAGAGGTCCAATTCACTACTGTAAATGAACAAAGCTACTCAACTCCAACAGAATTAGGTGTGTAGGCTTCTGTGCTGGCATTATTTATAACCACCAAGCCCAGCAACGACAGACCATAAAAACCCTTAATGGATACAAGCAGGAGGGTAGTCATTTGGAATGTCTACGGGAAAGTTCCCCAAAGAAAAACAAGGACACAAGGGGGGAGCTATTGCAGCCGCACAGGTCATAGACTCTTCTGTAGGTCCTCTAGTGACCAAAGAGCTGATGAGACGAGATATCTTAGGGTGGATATCTCTGCACTCAGAGGTGTCCACAGACTGGTTAACTACAAGACAGTTATCCTTGAGTAGTAGAATGAGCAACTGAATAAGTGGATAACAGATGTCAAATATCATGGTTAATATCTAGTGCTTGCAAGGGAAGACTCAGGCCTGGCCCCTCAAGCTGTCAGGTGGGCGTTGACCGCCTTCCTTCACCTCACCTGGGAATTCCATAGCTACTGCTCCAGACAGGGCATTTGAAGTGGTAGATGCTCAACTAAAGGATGCAGGAGAGGGCAAAAGAGAGGGGATTCGTAAGCCCAGGACATCTATTTTTCTACCATTTCCTAAAGATTTCTGGTGCTGTGTCCTTTCAACAATGACAAGATTTCCTTGAGGGAAACCTCTGGACTCACCCTTGGCTAAGGGAGGAGGATAACCAGATCTGTGCTTCTATCTTGGTTTCACCCATACCTCATTTAACAAGCAGGCCAAGGACTACCAAGGTGGCCCACGGGATGGGAAACGAGGACAGTTTGAGAGCCTTGAGCTTTCCTCCTGCTGGCATGGCCATGGCCACAGGTTCCCACCTTCACTTTAAGACACTGCTCGGTGAGGCCTACCTCCTTGGGAGGGCAATTCCTTAGGCTACAAGGTCACTGATGTCCTCAGCAAGACTAAAATCAGAAGCAGGGCATTCTGAGGGGAAGGGTGTTGAGAATCAGGTGACAGAACGCCAAGACCACTGCACCAGGAAAAGGAAGGCCCACAGCCAAATATTTTGTGTGACTTCATAAAGTCTTAAGGGCAATTTGCTCTTGCTAATGAGTTTTCAACACCCATTTTATAAACCCACTTTTTGCCAACATTTTAACTCAAATACCCATCTCTCTTCCAAAATTTCTTACTTTAAGCGTATGCAGAGTTTGGGGAAGATAGTTTTCCTTCTGGAGTTTATTCTTAGGCTGCTTCGGTTAGGCATTTCACCTCCTTCTTTCCAAGTTATTTTTTTTTTAAAGAGTGAGAGACAGAATCAATTTATCTTTTCATCTGTTTTTTATTTTTCTGACACCTAGTTGTTTATGTGGTTCAGGGTTTGAACCCAGGTTGTCACACATCCCAGACAAGCACTCTGTCACTGAGCCACTGTTCTAGCCCATCTTTCCAAGTTTTGACACTATAGATGAGTGACCTTCATTGGGCTCTCTTTGGGTTATTTTTTGTTTTGATACTGGGCATTGAACCCAGGGACACTTTACCACTGAGCTACATCCTCTTTTCTTTTTCGTTTTTTTTTTTTTTTTTTTAGAAAGAGAGAAACAACTTTATTTAGTTTTTCACATGGCCTTAGTTGCTCCAACACTCAGTTGTGTACATGGTGCTGGGGTTTGAACCCGGGTCCTCGTGCTTGCCAGGCAAGCACCGAAACCGCTGAGCCACCGCTCCAGCCCCGGATTTTTTTTTTTTTTTTTTTGAGTGACACTAAACTGCTGAGTCTGGCTTCAAATTTTTGCTCATCCTTCCTCAGCTTCCTGAGTCACTGGGATTACAGATGTGCTCCTCCATACTGGGTTTCTTTTCAGTGCTTAATGACTCCGTGATACCTTTCACAGGTAAAGAAAGCTCAGCTACTGGAATGGTTTTAACTCAGCAGACACCTAGGGCTTAGGAACTCTAAGCAGAAAATGTGTTTATGTCATTTCAGTGAGTTCTTCAAATCCTCTCAAAGGCAGTTTTTCAATTTCTAAATGCAGGTTTAACTACTAAAATGGTCAAATTTCATTCAAAATAAAGTTTCGTGCTCATGCCAAAACATACTGGTTTTTCCATATGCAAAACTAAGGTATTCAAACCTTCATATGGTATGATTGTTAAATGCAAGTTGGTAATAATGTCACCAAAGTCCCTTGTTCTTCTGCAAACTGGGCCTGAGGAGGTTAGGAAGGTCTGCAACTTGGGTGCCCCCTGTGTGCGTGCAATCCCAGTTCGCCCAGTGCTCGATCTTGGGACATGTCATGCATGAGGTGCACAAGTCATGCTGCTTTCCCCACTGCCTCTAGCTCTCCTAACTATGCAGTCAGATCTTTCTCAAAAACCATTTTCATAGCCTTAATTCCTTAAGCCCTGCCTCCACTATCAAGTTACAACTTCCCACTGTGGATTCAAAGACCCTTTATTCATCCCCAGTCCCTGGTAAGGCTCCCTGGCCATCTCCAGTCCAATACATGGCCTTCTCTTTCCAGGACCTTTTAAATCTCACAGACGCATTAGAATCACTTGGGAGAGCTTGGAAACACATAGGCCCCATCACAGACAATGAAACCATGTTGGGGTGGGCCCTGGCATGAATGTCTTGGAGCCCTCGGGTTATTCTCGTGTTCAGTCAGGAACCAACTAAATGCAACAGCCTCATTTCCTTGTCTCGGCCCCACAAGACCGTCTGGGGAAATGAAAATCCTAAATTATTACTTAATAGATAATAACATAAATGATTGGTTTAATTATTCTTGTTTGTTGTTTTTATCCTGCTGTTTACTCATTGAGGTTGGCTAGGAGATATTGTCTTTATGGCACCATTTTTAAAAATTACGAACTCAAGGCCAAGAACTTAGTTTCACATGCATGTACTTAGTTTCACATGCATCCTTTTGAATTCTGCTTGCTTAATCCAGTCTCTCTAGCATGTGTCTGCCGCCTTCCTGATGTTATAATTCTTTAAACATAAAACTGGTTTTCTTACAAAAGTTGCTGGCAGAAGTCAACAACATTACATGAGTCCATCTGATATTTTCCACATTGAACTTTGTTTTTAATCTCTGCCCATATATAGTTCTGCTTCCCTCACCGCTCCCTAAATTGCAATCTCAGTCGGCTTCTTCCCAGGACAGGTGAGAAAACTGGAAATGAAGAAAGTGCTGCCCAGCCCTGAATGAAGAGGAACACCCACGTCATCCAGGAAACTGATCAGCTAACAGGTGATTCTCCAGCACCTGTGATATCGACACTTTTGTCTTCATCCTGCAATGTCTCCAGGCACTGCTTAGTCTACCTGCCCACCTTCGGGAAGCAAGTATTATCTTTCCGTTATGAGTGAGGACACTGAGAGCAAGGTTGAAAGCTTGGGCCTCACCACTTCCTTTCCAGGACCATTTCATCACAATAATCCTCATTCTTACAAAAACATTTTCAAAATCTCTACACACAATGCCTTGTGTTACATAAAATTTATGGGGAAAATAGCCACTGAACCACCTGAGCATAAGCATTACTTTGATATGTTTTCCTTTTAGATTCCTATGCTTTAAAAATGCACTTAAGGGGGCTGGAGTGGTGGCTCAGCAATTGGAGCACTTGCCTGGCATGTGCAAGGACCTGGGTTCAAACCCTAGCACCACGTACACAGCTAAGGGTTGGAGCAAAGAAAACCAGATGGATAACTAAATAAAATCCTCCCTCTCTCAAAAGAAAAATGCACTTAAACATATAATTCATAAGCATGTAAAACAAAAATATATTCTTTTTCTGGGTGTACTGGTGCACACCTGTAATCCCGGCAGCTCGGGAGGCTGAGGCAGGAGGACCACAAGTTCAAAGCCAGTCTCAGCAACTTAACTTCCTTTCCCTGATCTAGTGGTCTTGGAGTTCTGTCACCTTACTCTCAAAATAAAAAATACAAATTTTTAAAAAGGTCTGGGGATATGGCTCAGTGGTAAGCACCCCTGGGTTCAATCCTTGGTACTAAAAACTTTTAAATGCATACTTTTGCTAGAACTTTATGCGGTTTTGGAGTGACTGATATTAGAATTAGACTCTTTGTCATTATGCAAGTGTTTATTCTGCTGTGTTGAAGCAATCATTAATAGGGTAGAATCCAGGAAAAAGTCAGGCAAGGAAGAAAAGATTCAGAAGTAAAAGAGCTTAAACTCTATAATTTTAGAGTTAGAAGAGACCGTATTTTCCTTCTTCAATCTCACATTAGAATTGGGAAAATAAGATCTTCATAAATTAAGTAGTTTGACCTATAACAAGAATGTTAAGCTACGAACAAAATCCAGTTTTTAACTCCCCCTTCGCTGGTCTTCCCACAACATCATTGAGCATCCCAATGCCTAACACCATGAGGGACACAAAATAATGCAAGGTCTCTGTTCTTGGGCAGCTCTCCCCCACCCCCCCACCATGGTACTGATAGAACCAGGGCCTCACACGTGCTAAGCAAGTGCTCTACTACTGAGCTACACCTCAGCCCTGACAGCTTTTCAGGCTGTCAGATTTTAAAGCAAATAAAGGCTTTGCTAATAAACACAAAGCCACATAGCTCAGTGAAGTTTTATCAGATACTTTATTTGAAATGAAACTGAGCTATCTTGGAGAGATTTGCTGCGCAATGCTTCTGAGGCCTGATTGGGCTGTATCGTCTGCCTCCTCCAGTGGGTGGTTGTCTTAAAGATGTTTCTGGAAGAGGCACTTTAATTGACCAAGCTGATAAGTCATTGTGTGCATGTTCACATGTGTGATTGTGGCCAGTTACTCATTTAAAAAGAAACTGGAGGAGGGCCAGAAAGGGAAAATTCTCTTCCTTGACTCCTTATGACTCAAAGTGATGATTCATTTTGCAGGATAAACAGCACATTCCAGGTCCTTTAAGCAAGGGACGACATGCTCTGGCCTATGATAGTGCTTATGAAGCAGTCTTTGAGGGAAGGAACCCTGATGGAAGTTAAACAGATTCTCTACCCCGGCAGTACTAGAAAAGCCATACTGTCACCGCTCATTCTCAGATTCTACCAGCCCACAGATCCTAGTGCAAGAGCCATAGGATTTCCACTGCTGACTCCAGCTGACTGAACCAGGGTAAGCTCGTAATCCCAAGGGTTGGCTGGAAACTTCTGGGTCCTTGTATCGCAAGAGGAGCTGGGCCAGATTGCCTATTAAAGAATCGGATCTAACAACTAGCAACAGAATCAGAGCCACATGGGGTCACAGCATGCACAAACTTATGGGCTAGGAGGTACAGAAAAAATGGTAAAAGATTGGTCTAAATAGAAGCAAAAGAAGTTGGGGAAAAAGCTGGGACTCCCAGGGATCTTGTACCCCGTAGAGCAGCCTTAGTTTCTGGTACCTGCCAACCTGGCTCTATGACCTCCTCTCAGGCTGTAAGATCTTTGGTTTCATGGGCTCTGTACTAAACATTTTGCATAGATTTCCTTGCATGCCCTAATACCACTGAGAAATAGGCCTCATTATCCCTATTTTACCAATAAGGAAACTAAGACTCAAGGTGGTTAAATAACAGAGCAATATTTTACTTACGGAGATGGGACTTGAATCTAGGTCTAACCAGAATTCTTTCCCATAGCACTGCTCTACCTTCATGGTGTATCCGTACGTCAAGGCCGTGGGCATGCCCTGTCCCTACCCATCCTCACACCAACTTGTAGGACCCTGAATCTTAACCACAACACAGAACAGCCTCTTAAAGACCTGTGAGAAGTGACTGCTATAGATAGGAAGCTAGAATGAACGACAGGGCCAGAAGTGTCCCCCAAAACCACAGAAAAAACTGATGACATCAGAGGTTATGTCTATTATGAACCTTTTGGGGACAGAGTTGCTGCTAAGGCCACTTTTTGTTGTCTAAGAAGCCAGGATCTGGGGGTGGGATGGGTGTGCCCTGCTTCTCTTCAGAGAAAATCTGAGAAATTTGGGATTTCTACTGTACTTGGGAAGGATAAAGGGACTCAGGCCTTTTATCAACAAGGTTTTTAGGGAGTGAGACAGTGAGCATGTTATTGCCTAGCAAGCCACAGGTCTGAGAAACCCAGCAGGGCTCCCCAACAAGAACTCTGCAGGCTTTATCATCAATGATGAGGGAAGTTATGTAGAGCATGCCTCTAGCTGGAGTCCAGCTAAGGTGTTCCCAGTACCAAGTGTCCAGCAGAAAAGGGTCAGAGTCATCTTTCACTTTCTAGACAACCAACTTCCATTTATTCTCATGTCTATGGTTGAACTAAAGGCTTGTCCAATGGTAACCATGGAAACCTAGTAAGCAAAGAGTGACAGGTTAGGCAACATTTGGATCCACTCCAGAGGAGGTGCCTGTGTGCGACAGTCAGAGGGACAGGCAAGGAGCACAGACTGTTCTGGGGGTTCCTCTTTACTACTGTGTCTGGTTGTGACAACCAGGCCCCAGGTACTTCTTTAATCACAGGGTTAAAAGCACAGTTTTCTCAGGAGCACTTGACAGAACAAGAATTTCTCCTCCACATGCTGAAAATTTCTTTGGACTCTATCTTTCCCACTGATTCATTTCTGAATCTTCAGCAAACAAACCCTTTAGAGGGGGTCTGGCATTCAACCTGATAGGGGACTGACTGATGGAGGGAAAGAACAGAAAACACAATAGTCAAACTCCCTGTTGTACCAGGCCTGAGCATTAGGATCCCACATGCTTCTGGGATGGCCCTGCACGTTCCCTTGCATTCAGCTTTATGACTCTTACTTCATTGGCATTTGAATTATGTTCACTTTTTGCCAAAGTTAGGTCCCAGCTGGCTACAGTGCTTAGAAGAAAGGCCTGTGGGATCTGCAGCATTTTAATGCACAGGTCTATTGTGTTACTAAAGCTCTGTGTGCTTGCTAAATCTTTTGAGTTAAATGAATTTTAGATGTTACCTGGTCCCACATCACATCTTATGTAGGAATACCTTCTTCAGCAAACCCTGGCAGATGCTTGAATCCATTCAGAAGAGAGCTCACCTCCCAAAGATGGTGTTTGACTCTTCCATTTTCACTGGGGTGGATCAAGGAGCAAACCAGAACTGAGTCTCACACTCAAGCTCCTTGTGGGTCAACAAAGGCAGAACCTGGTTTGGGGGTTCTCAGAAGTCCCCAGCTTTCCTGGTGTGGGCAGATTCTGGTTAAAAAGCTCTTGATCCCAATGCACCAGGGTTCTGCTCATCATCTGTCTTCTTCTACCTTCCTTGGACTTTTTCACTGCCTATAGACTAAAAGTTAAGACAGGGCTCAGGTCTCACACATATTTCTTATGTCTCCATGGTCCCTGGTATTATGAATGTCACAGTCTTTCATAATGTTACTATCATGAAGAGCAGCCCTTTCAGACAGACTTCCCAGGAGCACAGCCAGCTCTGCCTAGTTCTGTGTGGCTACACAGAACTAGGCAGAGCTGAGCCTGGATTCAGTGACAAGGTAAAAACAGGTCCCTTCCTTATCACTTATCAAGAAAGCGTCCGGTCAAAATATTCCCAGACCTTGTTCTAAGGCATCAGAGAAGAATCAGGGGAAGCAAGAGGATTCAAGAATAAATTTTCTGCCTAAGACATAGGGCTTCTGCATTCCGTATTCTATCTCAAGCTCCAAGCACAAGCAAAACAATAAATCAAATCAATTTCAGTCAAGTTTCTACATGAACCTCTGCTTTGATTTTGCTGTCTTATTTATCTGGCCTGGAGAGAGGCCAAAGACAGAAACAGGATTTTGGCAGGAGAAGGAATACATCACAGGATTTTTTTTTTTTTTTAATTTCTAGAGGCTCACTTTCCCCCGCATACTAGCCTCACTTTGCAGATGGAAATTTGAGAGCCCTAAAGAGAAAGGAACTTTTAACCAGTTGTGAAGACACTGAGGAGCAGAACCAGGTTCATATGCTCCCAGGTTACAGTGACCTCCAAGAGAAGCAGCACAGTAGCTAAGGTACCTAAAAGCACAACGGGCAGGACAGGTCATCCTGTATGCATGTCTGCTGAGCTCTAAGTGGCCTAGGAGAAGCCAATGGGGTAGGGCCAGGTGGGGGACCAGATGTCTCTGTTGGATCAGGATGCCATGTTACAACAGTGCCATTGCACTAACTACCCAGGAAATAAAAGCCCAGAACTCAGCAGCAGTTTCTGAAACTCCTTAACATTTCTGGAAAATGCTGTGATTTTTGTTGCTGATGATCACAAGATAAGACACCCCGGGAATGGAGAAGCCAGCTTAGTGGCTTGGAAAAGATAGGAGAGAATGCAACATGAGACTTCGTAACCACAGTTCAGGCACAGATGTTAGGCAGTTCTATGCCTTTTATGCCAGCTACTTCTTGGGATCTCTAGCTTTTACAAAGCTAGGCTGAGAACTCTGCTCTCATTTTTCTAACCAGACCTTGGCAAATACTTCTTGCAGTTTAAATACAAGAGCCTGAATGCTTCAAATCAAGCCAGTAAAAGTTAAGAACTGTTCTCCTAAATAAGCTTTTCAAGGGTTTTGTTTGCAGGTATTAAACAATGCATTAGAAGACCCTGTGGGAAAGCTAGGAGGAAGTCTTGAGTTATCGTGCTTCAGGGAGGGGGGCTGCACAGCTGTGTGATCAGAGCTCAGCTGGTGTCCCCATGCAGCAACACGAACAAGCCCTTTCTTCCATGTACCAGCTCACCTGTAGAGGAACTGGTAAAAGGCTTTTGTACATTCTCATGCCTCCTGACCTGCTTCTGCATGGGGGCTCTTTCCACACACCTTGTCTCTACCTAGAAGCAGTCCATTCTCACTCTGCTCACCTGGGGCAGGATAACCTGAGGTGGACTCCTGCTTCCCAAGCTCTCCGTAATATTTGTTTGACTTCTGCTTTTATGGTATCTTTGAAAGGATGGGGCTGCTGGGCTCCTTTCCAGGTCTTTCTGGATTTTAAAATGTGGTATTGTGCAGTTGTGAAGTCCCAAATACAAGCATGTCTCCAGTGGAGTGTAGAGGACACCAAACTCCTTGTGCGTCAGCTAGTAATTACTGTTGGTAGTGGAGGGGCTCGGGGACTCTCATGGCCTTTCTGCCCTGTTGTGAGCGCAGATAACCACATTTACAAAACGCCCCCTCCACTCCCTTCCCCGTACCACTGATTGGTCTCTAAACCTTCCGTGCTAACAGCCAGGCCAGAGGTTTCGAGGCCAGCTAAGAGAGGGCCAGGTGGGTCGGGGGGCCGTGCGGAGGGGTCACTGTCGCCCACACAGCCTCCACTGTGGCCTGAACGCAGGTGGTCCTTAAGCGTCTGCTTGTAGCGGAAGCTCCTGCCGCAGAGCGCGCAGGGGTAGGGCCGCTCGCCAGTGTGGATGCGCTGGTGCTTCATGAGGTGGTGCTTGCGAATGAAGCTCTTGCCGCAGTGCGGGCACTGGAAGGGCCGCTCGCCCGTGTGCAGCCGCCGGTGGTTGAGCAGGTGCTCCTTGCGCATGAAGCTCTTGCTGCAGTCAGTGCAGGGGTAGGGCCGCTCGCCTGTGTGGATCATCTGGTGGCGGATCAGGGCCGAGTGCCCATTGAAGTCGATGCCGCACTGAGGACAGGAGAATGGGCGCTCTTGCGCGTGCCCGCGTTGGTGCAGCAGGAGGCTGATCTTCAGGCTGAAGCTCCGGCCACACTGTGCGCAGCGGAAGGGCCTCTCGCTGGCATGAGCCCGCCGGTGGCTCGTGAGTCGCGCCTGGTCAGCGAAGCGCTTGGGACAATCCGGACAGGGGAAAGGGCGCTCGGTGCTGTTATGGACCCGAAGGTGATAGGTGAGTCTTGAAGGGTGGGTGAAAGTCCGAGCGCAATGCGGGCAGGTCGGGGGTGGCTCACTGGCATGGTCCTGGGAGGTGCTGCCAAGGTCAGTCTGTGGGGGAAAGTGCTTGGGGCACTGGGCACAGGGTAAGGGGTGCTCGCCAGTGTGGCCACACTGGTGAGTCAGCAACATGTCTTGGCTTAGACTCTTGCCACAGTGATTGCACGAGAACAGCTGCTCCCCAGCTGGAGGTGGGAGGGGGTAGCTACCCAACTGAGTAAAAGTCACCTGTCCCTCTGAGGCTTCAGGCAAGTCAGTGGCTGCACGTCCAAAAGGTGTCATGGGAGCAGACTGCTGGTGTTTGAAAGCCACATCAGAAAAAGCATCCTTTGCTGCTGCTGCAGCTGCTGCTGTTGGTGGAGCGGAGAAGGCAACAGGAACTTCAGGGCACAAGGAGGTTCTAGCAAGGCCTTCCGCTTTGATGACCAGCTCTTCATCTGAAAAAGAGGACTCATGAATTAGACCCTCCAGAGCCTTCCAACAGTTCTCCCAAGTTCCCGCCCAGCTCTAACAGGCTGCACAGCTCTTAACTGCACTAACAGCCCGGTGGAGGGCTGCTCTGATACTAGGCAAGGCCTAGAATTCCTGTGGCAAATCAGAGAATTGGAGGCTGTACCTCTTTGACGCTCCCTGTTGAAAAAGGTAAAACCTTGGCATCAATCTTCCCCAGGTGGCTTATGTTCCACCTCTGCTCAATAACTTCGTTGCCTGCTGTGACAAAGCCTAAAATCACCTATTTATCCACTCATTCCTCTTTGTTCCTCCAAATAAATCCTTCACTAGTCAGTTCTTTACTTTCCCTGCATCCATACACTCTGTTCACCCTGTTGCAGAATGCTTCCCTTCTCTCCCTGTCTTCTCCAACTACATCCAGCCACACCAAGCCAATTGTCCTAGGTTCACTCCAGCTTTAGCACCTGCTTTATGGTTTAAACACCAAAACTTAAACTGAAGTGCTTTCTTCAAACTTCTCATTTCTGTAATGTGTCATCCATCCCTCTTGCCTTTCCCACTTAACAGCAGCATCCTAATCAACAGGTGTGTTCCTGGGTGAGTTTCTTTTCTTTTCTTTTTAGAGAGAGAGGGACAGTGAGAGAGATAGAGAAACAACTTTGTTTAGTTTTTCACATGGCCTTAGTTGCTCCAACACTTAGTTGTGTACGTGGTGCTGGGGTTTGAACCTGGGCCCTTGTGCTTGCCAGGCAAGTGCCGAAACCGCTAAGCCACCGCTCCAGCCCCTGGATGAGTTTCTTGAAGGACAGAAACTGTCTTAATTTTCATTTGTACTTTCCAGAATCTGAAGGACACAGGGCACAGAAGAGGTTTTTAAAAAGACTGCATTAAGTTGACCTTGAGATTCTTTTTTTTTTTTTAGAAAGAGGGGACAGTGAGAGAGAGAGACAGTGAGAATCAATTTTTATTTAGTTTTTCACATGGCCTTTGTTGCTCTGAGACTTCGTTGTGTACGTGGGTGCTGGGGTTTGAACTCGCATACTTGCACATGCCAGGCAAGCCACCGCTTCAGCCCCAGAGATTCTTTCATAATTCAAGTGGCAAAACACAGATGGTAGTAGCTCTCTTAGAAGGAAGCCATTTCTTCTCCATCATTGCTTTTTCTTTCACAGAGCAAGCGAGCAATATTTGTCTCCATTGCTTGCCTCCCCACACCACTCCGTACCTTTGTTCTATACGTTCTACGTGATCTTCAAATGTTCTTGTCTTTCCCCGTCTTCATACTTTTGGTTCATCTGAAAGTACTTGTTTTTCTTCCTTTGACAGTTCTAACTTGTTTTTTATTGTGGTGCTGGGGACTGAGTCCAAGGCTGCGGGCATGCTGAGCATGCGTGTTACTGCTGAGCTCCAGCCCCGGCCCGCCCATTCCAATCTGTCTTTGCACTTGAGTGTGCTTCCTCACTTAAAATTCATCCTTAGTGCCTTTTGGTTTCACTTGACCATGTCCATCTTTCCTTTTTTCTCTCACTGCCTTGCGTTCCTGCTACAGCTTCTCTGGACATTCCTGGCATGAGTATATCTCTGGGTGTTACTCACCAGCATGGGTGCTTGTGTACACATTGCTGTCCTTGGACTCCTGAGGGGCCCCAACCGGAGGCTCTTCTTCTTGTTTAATCCAAGAAAGAATGTCTGACGTTGAAAGACCAGGCTCTGTTTTGGAGGAAAAAGAGAATGGTCTTCAGGGACTTGAGTCAGAAGGTAAAATTAATCACACTGGTTTGACTAACACTGCATTTTGCCCAAATACTTATTTCTAACTAACTAGCAAAAAAGAGGCTGCCTTTAAAAGAAAATGCATACAACTCTAGAGAACCAATTCAAAATGAAACCAAATTGATATATTTTTATATGATATGCTCAGCTTGAGTCTCTATTTTTAGTGAACCTATTTAAAATCAAATTACAATTTTTATTTTGGAGATGATGCTCTGAAATAATCTAGAATAAATAGTATCTTTAATTTCAGCAGCACTCGTATATTCAACCTATGTTCACGTTTTTTCCTTTCACAGTTTGAAATAACAGAGCAGCCAATGTTTTTTTTCCCTGTAAGTAGAGAGGCATACAGTTAAATAAATTACCAGTAAGGAAGTATTTACAGTGAAATATCATATTATCAAAGATTTACACATACAAAAAAAGCAAAGAAACAAAACTGACCAAAATAGTTTTTGGCTTCTTAAATATAATTAAAAGAAATACACTTCCAGAATTACAAAATCAGGTCAGCTTAAGCACAGAATCTGACTCCTCAGAAATGGACTTTTCCAGACTTCCAATTCTGGACTTTTCCAAAAGATCATATTATTGTTGTTTATTAAATGACACAGGCCGTGTGTCCTGAGTCTGGGAGTAAATGGTCCTTCTGGTCTTGGGGTTCTTCTGGATTGAAAACAGTCCTGCCTCTGAAGACCCCATTTGGTCAGTGCTGACACCACTGTGCTTGCTACTCCAGCCTGGACCAACGTGGCCTTTTTTGGCCTAAAAGGACAAGCTGACAAACTGGCAAGGAGGAGAGAGTAAACTCAACCTCTCAAAGAGCCTTGTGGGCAGGTTATGGTTTATTCCTGGCAAATGTACAGACTTACTGTTTTGCCCAAAGCTTTTAAGTCAGCGAGAGACAGCTGGAATCTAATGTGTGTGTGCCCAGAGCAGAAAGAAGAGGTGGGTACTACCAGGGCCCAAGGCTGTCCTTTATGTGCAGTTTGAACACAGTTGGCAGGCTGCTTGCCACTTCCTGCATGGACTACAGGCTCGGCTCTGACACAGTACTGCCTTACCTGTGCTCCCTCCCAGATTTTACACACACAGATGTAAAGAAAAAGGTAGAGAGGCAGAGGGTGTGAGGAAGAGGAGCTCCTAACAGACCCCCAGAGAATGAACTTCAATCATCAAAAACGTGGCTTTCATAAAGATGTACTTGCTTCTCTCACATTTTTCCAAATAATCAGTTAGTGCTCAGAAACCACGAAATGCTATTCAAGTGGCTTTAACTTTTTGTTACTGTTTATCATTACAAATGCACTGAATGCTATATATCATCAATCCATTGCAAGTTTTTGTTTTTTTTTTTTTAAAGAGAGAAAGAGAATCAACTTTAGTTTTTCATGTGGCCCTCGTTGCTCCGACACTTCATTGTATACGTGGTGCTGGGGTTTGAACTCACATCCCTGCGCCTGCCAGGCAGGTGCCGGAACCACTGAGCCATCGCTCCAGCCCCAGTCATTATTCTTTTTAAGACTTAAATTAGCCTTCTTTGGCCAGTGGTAGAGACCTGACGTGCCTCTGTCACAACCCTGGACACCAAGGTTCCCTCATTTCGGGCATGAGGCACATCTAGCACATTTCCCACCCCACGCTCAAAATCAACAATGACTGAGAAACGGGATTTAAAGACAAGACTGCTAATTACTAATCAGGTGTCGTTCCTAGATCTTTTCAATGGACAAAGCTGGAAAAAGAAATGTGTCATGAGTTCATATTTCAGATTACTGGGTTTAAATTAATCCTTTCATTTTATACTTGTACTTTTCCTCTTCCCTGCAAAATTTTAATTTCTAACGACATTAACATGATATTTGCTTCACTTCATCTGAATGTTTCAAAATAATACTAATACTGTTAACAAATATGAATGTAAAGCTTTTTTGTGGTTTAGTCTTTGGGATATGTCTTTTTATGGACAGTTAAACACTATGCTCTAGAGTCACTTGAAATAAATGTGTCTACGTCACCAACCTAATAGTATATATTAGGTTTATACTTATAATGTAATAGTATATATTAGTATATACTTCAGTTTACATATTTTAGTATGTGTTTGATTTTTTTAAAAATCATGTAAAATATTTACAGGGCTCTAAAATCAAAGCTGCAAAACAAGATTAATTCAGAGAAGTCTACCTTCCATCTCTACATAGAGGTAACCATTCTAGTTTGTTTTTGTTATGATATTCCATTGTTTAATCAAAAATGTATATATTCATACCTTCCCTTTTTGACGTAATGTGGCACACCACAAAGACCATTCTATACCTTGGTCTTTCACTTGACAATATATTCTGGAGATCTTTCTGCTGGCAGTACGTAAGATCTTTCCCATTCCTCTTTATAGTTGTACTGTGTAGCTGCATCATTGTTTACTCAAGAGTCCCTGACTGACGGGCGTTTGGATTCCTTCCAGTCTTTCGTTACAGTATTAGTTAGCAGCCAACCATAAAAGCTATGAAGAGCTAAAAGCCAGTTCTCTAGAAATATAAGTGACCAGTGCTACTGGAATGCACTGGCTTAAGTGTCTTCCTTGGACTTGGGACATCTCAAGAAACTAAATTTCATTCTTTCTTTCCCTTCTTCCTTTTTTGAGATTGGGTCTATGTAGCCCAGGCTGGTCTAGTACTCCTGAGCTCAAGTGAGCCTCCCACCTCGGCCTCTTGGGACTAGAGTAGTTGGGACTAGAGTCACCGTCGTCATGTCCCGCTCCCTTCTTTCTGAATGATGACACCAAAAATCTAAAAGTTCCTCTGGCCATGTAACTACCTGGATCAATACAACTAAGTTTAATATTCATTTTAATAAATTACTGGTTCTTAGCACTGCTATCCCAGAGCACTGCTGAGAGTGGTTGCAAGTACAGAAAGAAGGCCTTGAGGGAGTGGGCGAACCTGGAGACAGGATGGCCTGGTGCAGATACCTGCTCCATGAAGCCACGAGAGACACTGGTCAGGTCGTGATTTCCACGCTTATTCCTCACAGGCCAACATTGTATAGTTAGAGACACAAAGGGCAAGTCAAGCCATTGGACCATGCAAACAGCAGGCTATGGAGAAAGCCAGAGAAGAGACACACACTTGATACCCATCAGGTAAGAGGAACTGGATAAATGCTAAGGTGTTGCATTTGAGAGTGATTAAAAGTAGAAAAGCCAGAGCTGGGGATATTGCTCAGTGGTAGAGGGCTTGCATCGCATGCATGAAAGAAAAAAAAAAACAGGCTAATCACAAGAAGTAAAAATTCAACATCTACTGGTTGAGTGATAGTTTAAGTATGAATCTGCTTGAGCTAATTTGTTTTGTGTGTTTTAAACCTAAATGTACTATGCTTTCTGAAAATGGGCTAGAAACTCAAGATTCTGGGATTTGTGCAAAGGTCTAGAAACGTAAGTTAAAATATCCAGCTTCTTAAGCAGATGATAAAAATACTTGAGATGCATAACTACCATTGGTTAAAAATATAGACATTTGGGCTGGAGTGGTGGCTCAGCAGTTGCAGCGCTTGCCTTGCATGCACAAGTCCACAGGTTCAAACCCCAGCACCTCATGTGCAACAAGATGTCAGAGCAACGAAGGCCAAATGAAAACTAAATAAAAAACTGATTCTCTCTCACTGTCCCTCTTCCTTTAAAAAAAAAAATATTTAAAATAAACATGATAATGTTAGACAAGTGAGAAGCTTAAGAAAAAAAGAATGATAAAATTTTATGTTAGAGTAAGATGAAAAAGGGACCTTAAGCAGTTAAATGGGGAATAATCTATCAAAAAGATTTTTTAAATCCTGTCACTGAAGTGACCGAGTGTTAGTATTACCACCTAATACTTGTGAGGAACAATCTTTTAATGACCAGAAGGTGGTTAAATACTATTCTACAGGGACTGGAGCAGTGGCTCAGCAGTTATAGTGCTTGTCCAGCATGCGCGAGCACACAAGTTCAAACCCCAGCACCATGTACGCAATGAAGTCTCAGAGCAACAAAAGCCACATGAAAAACTAAGTAAAAATTGTTTCTCTCTCACTGTCCCTCTTTAAAAACACCCACACACACACACACACACATAAATTCTCCAATAAAGGAACCAGGGTTCTCTTAATGTGTTCGAAGAAAGATTCAAAACAGGCCTCTGACTTCCTACCCTTAGAAGGGCCTGCATACAGGGTCTGTTCTACACTAATATGAAACTCTTCCCAAATGCTAAGGGCTTTCCAGCCCCCACCTTTTTTTTCCTCCTTCTTAAGTGAGAGTGAAAGGGAGAGAAAGAGAATCAACTTTATTTTTGCATCTGGCCTTTATTTCTCCAACACTTAGCTGTATGTGGTGCTATGGTTTGAACCCAGGTCCTCATGCATACCAGACAAGCGGTCCAAGCGCTCCAGTTGCCAAGTCACCATTCTAACCCCTCCCCAGCCCTTTTTATTTTTTATTTAGAGACAGGGTCTAAGTGCTTAGGGCCTCGCTAAGTTGCTGAGGCTGGCTTTGAACTTGTGATCCTCCTGCCTCAGCCTGCTGAGCCTCTGGGATTACAGGCATGCACCACTGAGCCCTGCACCCATACATTTTTTTTTTTTAAGGGCTGAGGACGGAACTTGGGGCCTTGCATGTGCTAGACAAGCGCTCTGCCACCGAGCTAAATCCCCAACCCCCACCCATACATTCTTTTTTTTTTTTTTTTTTTTAAACAACTTTAGTTTTTCACATGGCCTTAGTTGCTCCAACACTCAGTTGTATACGTGGTGCTGGGGTTTGAACCCGGGTCCTCGTGCTTGCCAGGCAAGCGCTGAAACCGCTGAGCCACCGCTCCAGCCCCACCCATACATTCGTAAAATATGTATGGTAGATGTATACACTGCTCAAAACCCGCAGCAGATTTGAACATAAGACTTAAACATTTCATTGTATATAAATTTTACCTGTAAATGAAAAAAAAAACACCACACATTTTTGAATCCTAGGTTAATGTTGTTCATGCTGAACCATTCAGAGGAAAATGTACTGATTTTCTAGTGATGTTAAAGTATGTCAAACACAGAATAGACTGATGGATGAACGGCCACACGGAGCAGTGCAGAGACAGATGCATGTGTGATAAGAAAGCTGGTGGTAGAATCTGGTGCTGGATAGCTAGGTATTCACTGTAAAACTGTTTCAACTTTTTTGTTTGAATTTTTTCATAATAAAACGATATTTAAAAAAAAATGCCAGTGTGTGGGACAGAGATCAAAGTTCATCTGATGAAGGTGTCTAGAGGGTAAACATTTTGCAAACTTCTACTCAGCAGAGAAAAATGATGTATGAGGATTTCCTGATAGCCAAGGTGGGAAATGACCGACTCTAGCCTTCCCTGGCCAGCTCTCCAGATCTGGGAACATCCACACTGACCCGTGGGTGTCATCAGTGTCCACTGATAAAACACCATCTGGAGGCAATGCCGTGGATTCCTAGGCCTCCTGCACCTCTCAGGCACACATTCCTTGGAGTCTCTGCACTCTGTACCAGCATGATTGCTTCCCTGCCACGTAAGCATAAGTTGATTTTACTAAATCACTACAGCTTAGTACTTTTATCAGGGAGGGCAATAATAACCCTTAGACCTGTGGTACTGATGGGTGATGGCACTGGACATCTGAAGCTCCCTCTCCAAATTTATTAAATGCCCATTCCAAGTGTAGTTGACTTAGCACTGAGGTCCTGCGTACTTAGTTCTGACCAGGAAAGGGAGATGAAGAGCCGTGATCTCTTGTCCCACTTACGTTCACTGGGGTCTGCAGGAATCTCACTCTCCTGAGGTGCTGCCTGGTCCTCTGCATTATGTTCTCCTTCCGGCTGAATCTGAGATAAGACATCAGGTTGGTTCATGGCATAATCTGGAAGAACAAGGAAGGGTGGGTATGACAAAGGTAAATGAGCATAACAAGCAGCAGCCGCAGGCTGAGCATGATCTTTAAGGCTCCCAGGAACTTCTAGATTCTGCATCGCCTCTCTACACAGATCCACCTCCACCAACAATTAAAGACTGCTCGGGAAAGCAGGGAGGAGCGGATGTGCTGTGAGGGAAAAGCACACGTGCAATGGTTCTGCCTCCTGCTCCTTCCACGTGCTGCGAGCTCAGTGTGCCTCAGGGGAAAGCAGTCAAGCCCCAGTGCCCTTCAATGTGAGGATGCCCAGCCCAGGAAACCACCCATTGGCAGACCAAGAACCAGCCCTGCACTCGATTCTCCATCCTACTACCTGGCAAAAGAAAGGATTGTGATTTCCTACTCGGCAAGTATAGACTGGCCTTTTTAGCTTGGAAACAGACTGAAGTGATGTGAGGATAGAGCGAAAATGAGATTGCCAGAGGAAAAGGGACTGTCTGAGCCCTCTCTGTCACCTCATCGAAAAGGTGCCAACTCAGCCTCACCCATGGAGATGAGAGACTCGTAGTTGCCTTTCATGATATTCTTGTAAAGCTCCTTTTGCCATTCTTCTAATTTTTCCCACTCTGGAGTGGAAAAGTAGATGGAGATGTCATCAAATGCCACAGGCACCTAAAATTACAATCACATGGGTTAGTCCCGCCCATTGTAATTGAGTCATTCAAAAACTCCTCCCCAATTAGCTCCTTTTATTATTTTTTTATATTCTGAAAGGGTCGGCAATGAATATTCTAAATACATCTGAAGTTTTTTCTTTTAACACTCATTTGTCATGAGTATCATTCTAAAATCCCACACTCACACAATACAATATGTAGCTGGCACCATTCCTGTTTCAAAGTGTTTCAAAGACAGCAAGGATGCATCTCAATGCCACACAGGAAACTTCAAGTTTTTGTGAGTCTCTCATTCCACCCATTGATCTGCCTTTCTCCAGGAAAGGATGGACCCAGACAGTCAATTCCTCCAGTGCTTCCTGTTGTTTCTAGTTTGAATCTTCTGCCAAGCAGAGGTCCCGTGGATATTGTTCCTCTTGTCTATGAGAAGGAAATGAAAGTTTCATCCTCATGACTGAAAGCCAACTGGACTGACATCAAAAGCACGTAAATAAACAAAATTAAACTTCAAATTTCATTATGCCTTTTCTATATCCTTTAGTCTTTTTTGAAGCCTTGTATATTTTCATTATTGTTCTTACATTTATTTTCCCTTAAATCTGTTGTTTTTCTATAACAATGTTCATTTTCTTTTTCCCTTGGATTGAGATATTTGAAATAACAGGTCTTAACCATGTATTACATCTCTTCGATGTCTTATATGTTCATTTACTTTATATAGATCAAACATGTGCATATTTAGTATATATAATAATAATGTATTATCCTATATAGTTATATATGAGCTTCTTATTCTCTTCTTGCCACTTGACAGTACAACTTTATGTTTTACACAGATATTTTTTGGTCAAGTCATTTGCAAGAGCAAATTGGTTTCTGAAGAAATCTTGTTCGGTGGGTGAAGGATCCATAGAAGGATTCTCATTAGTTTTTGCTTTGAATTCAGATCCACTGAACCTAGAAATGGGAAAGTTTTGATGTCACCATCAGTCCCAAGGACCACAAAAATCCTTACCAACTGTGCTAATTCTTAAAGCGTTTGCAGAAGTTGTACAAAAGGCCTGAGCCTCGTCTTGCCGAGGATTCTGATGACTGGAAGACATTCACATTCTTTCTTCCTCTGGATAGAATCTGTGGATGTCCTCTAATTGCATCTGCCTCCATACTTCCAGAGGGCTTTCTTTCGCTGGGGTCTCCACTGGGGGGAGAAGGTCCAGGGAGCCCTACAGCCTAGCCTTATATATTCTTTGAATGGAACACTGGTCTATTCAATACCAGATTTTGTTTCCAGTTCTTCTCCACAGGTCTGCAGGATTTCTGCTTTCTCCTTCCATCTCTTCAGCTTGCTTTTGTGCAGGAATTGTCTCTGCAGGCAGACGCAGCCCACTGCCGTTTCTCTGCCACTCGACTGCAGTTCTTTCTCTGTGGTGACTATGCTTTTCTTCCAAACACCGTGTCTATTCCTCTTTTTCTCTTCTACCGTCTTTTCAACTCAGTTGCACTTTTTCAGCTTGGCTTCTTAAATTTTGGCGTTCCTGTTTCAGCCTCTTCACTGTTCCCTTCACCATTTGGTTTGAATTCAGCAAATCCACTCCCTGACTGTGCAAGGGAGATCTTGCATCTGCAAACAACTCCTTTGCTGTTTCGGGTCAGAATTTTCACTTTTCCATTCTCTGCATTTTCGGTGTTCACAATTTGTTGAGTGATTATTAGCCTAACACTACGAAGACCCTTTCTGGCCTACTCTTTTGCCATATATAGAGCAAATTTCTCTTCACACAGATCCTTTCTAAACGGCTCCCAGCTTGTGCTTTATGTATTAATTTGTGATCCATTTTTCTTTCAGAGACGTGATCTTGAATTCCAGAATTCCCTTTTCAGCCCTTAACTCCTCTGTTTGCCTCTTAGTATTTTAATTTCTGAAGCAAGTGGATTTTTTCTTGGACAACACGCCACCCCTGTGCTGCCTCTTGGGGCCGATACCAACCAGCTGGCTCTGTAGTGCTTCATCTTTCTCCAGGCTTGCAATCTGATTCATATTTATTTTCTTCTAAACTACATTTAAATTCTATTTTTCCCAGGATGGCCTCAACTTCCTGGGCTCAAGCAATCCTGCGGCCTTCTCCTCCCAAGTGGCTAAACTACAGACTGCAGCCACTGCGCTCTGCTGCTGTCCTACGGTATTCAGGGGCTGATTTGAGAATTTTACTATCCATTCTGTTCACCTGGAATCTTATTCCTTTCTCTTTCTCACTCATTCCTAGATCTTGCTGCCTTCAGTTTTGCTTATTTTTAAGTACTGGGGATTGAAACCAAGGTGGTTTACCACTGAGCTACATTCCTAGCCCCTTTTGAGACAGGGTTTCAGTAAGTTGCCAAGGGCCTCACCAGGTTTCCCAGACTGGCCTCATACACAGGATTCTCCTGCCTCAGCCTCCCAAGTCACTGGGATTACAGGTATGCACCACCATGCCTGTCCTACCTTCAATTTTATCTGTTATATCTAGTCATCTAGTTTGAATACTTAAATTCTTTCTTGTTCAAATATATGCCATTTATGATTAAGAGATACTCTGCTGCTCGATTGTAGCTTCTCCCACCCCACAGGGTTGGGGCAAATCCAGGGCCTCCACTCCAGCAGGCAGGTATTCAGCCACTGAGCTCCACCCCCACCAATCATAGCTTTCTTTCCAAGAATTTAGCCCTGCAGTTTAGCTGACTCTTTCAGCCTCTGGGGATCTGACTGAAGCCTGCATATCAGCCAAGCCCACACCTGTATTCTTTGGCCATTTTCTACCTGAACACCAGAATTCCCTTTTTAGCCCTTAATTCCTCTCTGTTCGCTTCTTAGTATTTTAATTTCTAAAGCAAGTGGATTTTTTCTTGGACAATCCATTCCATCCCTATGCTGCCCCTTGGGGCCAATACCAACTGGCTGGTTCTGTAGCTCTTCATCTTTCTCCAGGCTTGCAATGTGATTCATATTTATTTTCTTCTAAGCTACATTTAAATTCTATTTTTGGTATTCACACTCTGATATGAGAAACATATGTTCATAGAGAAGCTTATCATATTTAACTCTGCTTTTCCATTTCTACACCCAGATTCCAAAAATATACTCTCATTGGAGTTTCTAATTCCTGTTGTATTTGGGCTTTTAACAATTCCATTTTCTGTGGTGCTAATATCTGCAGCATGATTTCCCCTAAGTCTTCAGTTTTCTCTACTAATTCCCCACCTAGCTCTTCAAACAGTTAAAATTTTTCTTGGCCAGTTTGATTTTTACTTTAACAGGCATTTGAGTTCATTTTATAACTTCATAAATTCATTCTGCAACCTTGTATGTCTCACTTTCAGAGTCTAATGACTAGTTTTATGATATTCACATCCTTACCCTTCATTGGTTAACAGATTTTGGAATGCAGATTGAGAATCTGTCAGCCCACTGGACCAGGAGGGAGAATGTTGAGGAAGTGTCCACATTGGCAAGCCAGCTGACAACCATATTAAACTCAGTTCTAGCTCTCTTAATGCCCTAGTTTTCTTTTCAGGAATATTTCCTTTTTCCATGGCAGACCAAAATACACACTCCTTGTGACAAGCCCTTAACAGTTGGGCTGGGGTGCTCAGTGGCAGAGTGTTTGCCTACCATGCTCAAGGACCTGGGTTCAATCCACAGTACAGTACTGCACTGCACTACCCTACACACACACACACACACACACCATGTGTCATGCCTGAAGCTATGGAAGTGTCCAATCATGGACATCCACTCAACTCATCTCATGGAGGCACTGGGGTTAAGTGATATGGACCTATACTCAAGGTGTCATCACAGCCCACAGTACCTGGCAGGACCTTGGCAAAGAGGAGGTGGAGCAAGGAGGAGATGACAGGGCAAGGAGGAGGTGGAGGACCTGGGGAAATCTGAGGTATCCTAGATGAGCCCTGAAGGCAGAGAGGGCGGCACAAACTGAGACAAGCCCCTCTCCTGCTGAGCGGACCTGCCTCTTCAGGAATAGAATCAAGACACCACCTCCACTTGCTGCCCACCCCCCTCAGTCAATCAATCTTCTTAAATGTCTACTTAGTTGCAAAAAACTACCTGAAGTAATGAAAGGATACAGGTGAAACTTAAGACCAAATCAGCCTCTAGGAGTTCAATGTTCCCAAGGAGGAAGGTGATAAACTCTAGTGCCCTGTGTTTGGGATGGTGAGACAATTATTTATAAACAGCCTGAGTTAGGAAGAGTTGCAAAGCAGCATTTAACTCACACAAGAAAAGCTCTGAGTATCCACTGAGTGTAATGGTCTCCCTAAGCTCCAAGATTATTAAAATTTGGTTTCTGCCCAAAATGGGCATGTAAATTAATGACATGGATAGGAAATTTTAGAAACAGTTCTAATGGGGCTGGGATGACCCTTAGAAGATGGGACTCTGGCTAGTTCTAATGACAATGGGAAGAACGTGTAAGGAAGAAAACTAAGGGGTGCATTTGACGACAATCACGAATTCCACCTAGTTAGGGGTCAGAGCTCTGTGGAGTGAATCGTCATAGGCAGACAGAATTCCCCACCTCTCAGAGAGACTGGGCTAAAGCTAGGCACTTCTGTAGCAAAAACAGAAGGCTCTGAGAAATGGGGCACCTCAGCATGGATATAGCACTTGATATAACATGCATCATAATGACATTAAAGATATTCCAAGGGGCTGGAGCGGAGGCTCGCGATTACAGCGCTTGCCCAGCATGCCTGAGTGCCTGCGGGTTTGAACCCCAGCACCATGTAAACAACAAAATGTTGGGCAACGAAGATCACATGAAAAACCAAATGAAAATTGGTTCTGTCTCTCCCAATGTCCCTCTTTAAAAAAAAAAAAGACATTTCAAACATGCAGGGATGCTAAAAGTGCTGCTCCTATGTATCTTTTTTTTAGGAAGTTTCTTAAAGATGTAGAAAAGAGTACCAAGACCTAAGCCAGTGAATACAACACAGAAGTAAGTAGAAGGCAGTCCCAGGGCCAAAGCTGTGCAGCAGGCTAAGCCGTCCACCCATACAGACAAGGAAGGCCTTCAAGAAGTCTTAGGGAGGGGCTGGAGCAGTGGCTCAGCGCTTGCCTGCCATCTGCGAGTACAGGAGTTCAAACCCTAGCACCATGTACACAATGGAGTGTAGGAGCAATGAAGGCCACATGAAAAACTGAATAAAATTGATTCTTTCTCTCTTCTCTCTTAAAAAAAAAAAGTAGTCTTAGAGAGGAGAGGAGCTGACAGGACACTCCGTGCAACTCAGCTGACAGAGACTTGAGAACACAGCCTGGACAACAGGTAGAAGAGGGACACAGGACATGACATTCAACCCTTACACACAGAACTGTAACCCTAGCACAGCACTTCTCAAGCCTTTTGGTCTCAGACCCCTTTAACTTCTTAAAAACTATGGAGAACCGCAAACAGCTTTTATATATTTATTAATGTTTACTATATTAGAAAAACAGACTTTTTCAAATACTGATGCATTAATTTAAAATAAATACTTTTCAAAGCAAAAAACATTAAGTGGCATCAGTTTACAAGTTCTTGCATTGTCTAATATTTGGATTAAAAGAAAACAGTTGGGATTCTCATATCTGTGTCTGCATTTTATCTACTACGATACCTTGTTTGGGTTGAAGTATTTGAAGAAAAGCTGGCCTTACACACATGAAGCTAGAAAAGGGTGAGAACATTCAAGTCTTTTCAGTTAATTACGTTTGTTTCCCCTTAATTCTACAAAAGCTAAGCAAGTCCTAGTGTCTTAATTATTAGCTACAATGAGGAACCTGAAAC
Source organism: Aplodontia rufa (assembly GCA_004027875.1). NCBI lineage: Eukaryota > Metazoa > Chordata > Mammalia > Rodentia > Aplodontiidae > Aplodontia > Aplodontia rufa. Next base: position 29,064 of record PVKS010007435.1, read on the forward strand.
AATATCAAATGAACTTTTCATACTCCATACCTTCTCCATACTTTAAATGACCTTATGCCCATGTGGGACTTTATAACAATCTGTGCTGGTCATTTGGAAAATGATGATTTCCTGAGTTGGGCAGATTTTTCCAATGGTGAGATATTTAAAAATTTTTGGAAAATGACATTAATATTGCCACCTATCTCATCAGAAGTCTTTAAATTTTATGACACTGTTAAGCTTTTGGTAGTGGATTCAGGTTTTCCAGAATTCTAATTTTCATTTCAAAGCTCAAACAATATGTGAATAATTACTGTTAAGTATTTTCCTTGAAAGAACTTTGATCATTTTCAAGAGAAGTGTGAACCACAGATCTCAGGGGGTCAGAGAGGGCTCTATGTCAGTTATTCCTTCAAGTAGAAATGTTCCACTGGGGGAGTGGTTAGCACACAACTCAAACAACTGCCCAAGTGCTTTTCTTTTCTTGGGGGGGAGGGCAATTTTTTTTTTTTATCTGGTTTTTGTTTTTCCTTCACTTAGTTGTGTATGTGGTGATGAGGACAGAACCTAGGTCCTTGTGCATGCCAGGCAGGTGCTCTAGCGCTGAGCCACCTCTCCAACCCCCAAGTGCTTTTCTTAAGGACAATTATTGGTTGTTCTGGGTATGAAGCAGAAAAGTATTGTATGTATTTCCCATATCACACAGAAAGTTAAAAAGACAAAGATTCAACGTCCAAAATGTAATAAAACTAACATTTACTGCTCATGGAGACATTCTTAAGTGAAAACGTCTTTTTCCCCTTTGCAGTGAGTGTGAGGCTTTACTGGGAACGCGAGGACTCCCTAATTTGTTGCCACTGCCTTAATTTATGCTGTCGGCAGTTTTGCCCCACTGCTTTTGGACCATCAATGCAAATGTTGATGGTAAAAGAGGTAAATGATGTCCTGATACTATTATGAATATAAAATTGCCCTCTCTGGTCCCCTGGGATCTATGGACCACACTTTAAGAACTGCTTTGATAGGAAAAATATTTGAGTAACGACTACACGCACAGTACAAAAGAGAGGTGCAAGCTAAATGAGAGTGATCTTGGGCTTCTAGCTATTAAGGGAATCCAACACAAGGTAGAAAAGCAGGCTGTCACACGCCTATAGTCCCAGCTACTCAGGAGACTGAAGCAGAAGGACTGTTAGAGCCCAGGCATTCAAGGCCATCCTGGGGGCAGCACTTTGAGACCTCCATCTCAGAAAGAAAAGGAAAAAAAACCCCACTCCAATGGTACCAGTTTACCCATAGATACTCCAGCTCTAAGAATATGATTTAAAATAAACACTCAACCCCACAAGAGGCAATTAATTAAGCAGGAATGTAGTTTTAACTTATATTAGTTATATGTGATTTGACACTCAAGCGGCCTGCTGAGGAGTAAAGGCTATTTGATGTTCATAAATGCAGAAGAGCAGGTAAGCCATGCCTTGCTATAAATGACAGATGTACTGTATTTTTTTTCTTTTTCTTTTTTTTTTTTTTTTTGGTACCAGGAATTGAACCCAGGGGGACTTAACCACTGAGTCACATCCCCAATTCTTTTTATTTTCTACTTAAGAGACAGGGTATCGCTAAGTTGCTTAGGGCCTAAGTTGCTGAGGCTGGTTTTGAACTTGGGATCCTCCTGCCTCAGCCTCCCCAGATGCTGGGATGATGGTGTGCGCCACCATAACCTGGACTGTTCCAAATTTTTAACTAAACACATTTTCCCCCTCTCCGCCCAGAATTCTATTGAAATGACCATAAGTAAGGTCAGGAGGGAAGATCTACAATCATACAAAGAATGAGATGGAAAGGGCATCAGCAGATCAGTTTTTGATAAGATTCTCACTGAAAGAGGCTGGGACAGTCCTAAGGTCTGAATGAGCAATTGCACCTCTAACTATGCCAAGGAGAAGCCAAGGATTTCAGAGAAATTCTGAACCCCACGCTGGCAGATACACCAAATAGGAGTAAAATCTGGTTATGAACTGTAGTTTAAAGGCCTATTTTAGCACAGGGTCCCCTCCTTTGCCATATCATTGCCCAAGACAGGTAGCAATAGCATTTATCCCAAAGCTGAAACCAGAGCCTCTTCTCTGAAAAAATTCAACCACCTGCCTGGACACAGTGTGGAACCAACAACTAAAAGTACCAGTGACTCCTAGGTGGCCCCTGCCCTGCTCTCTGCTCCCTCTCACGTGAATGCCACCTATACCAAGTACCTATGGAGTGCCCTCTCCTGCAAAGGGCAGATCCTCTGGATAAAACAGACCTGCATGGTTGTGGAGTATACGTGCCAACTTCCTATTTCTAACTGTCAATCAATGTAATTAATTGAGACTATGAACACAAGGATAACCTGATATTCAGAACAGCTATCAGCACCACGATGAACAAATGCCCTACAGATGATACCAGAGTAAAGTAAGCCAAAACAAACCTGATACACACGCTCAGACAGCCACATCCTGCATCCATTAAAAAAAACACACAATCAGGCTGCTTTAAAAAAAGTAGAAAAAAAAAGTACTTTTGAAAATTAAAAATATAATTGGTAAAATAAAAATTATAAAGGGTACAAGGAATGGTCAAGGAATTTTAGCTAAAAAAGGTGAAAAATATGAAGTATAAGAGATAAAAAATAAAGATAATAATCCATCATCTAATGGTAGTGCCAGAAAGAAAGCATGATGGGACAGCAAGATGAAATATTATGAAAAATAAAACTGTGAAAGAAAACTTCTCAGAGCTGAAACAATCTTCTAACTGAAAGTCTCATATTAAAATAAATTTTAAAAGACCTACATCCACATGCATCCTCAATATATTTAGAAGAGCAACTATAAACACTTCCAGAGAGAAGATACAAACAAATGAGAATAAATTTGGTATTAAATTTTTCATCAAAGGCCCCAAAGACTTTAAAATTTGGAGGGAAATGAACTATTATTCAGCCACAAAAGGCCATTCTGACACACGATACAACATGAGTCAACCTCGAGGTCACCCTGCTAAGTGAAGTGGACCAGTAGCAAAAGGAAAAACACTGCTCAAGTGCCATCACTTTAGACCCCTGGAGTCCTCGAGGTCATAGAGACAGGGCAGAGGATGGCTGCCAGCAGCTGGGGGTGTGCAGGGAGAGGGGAGTTAGTGCTTCATGAGTACCAAGTTTCATTTTGGGAAGATGAAAAAGATCTGAGAATAAATGGGGGTCATCATTGCTCTCATGTGAATGTACTTAATGTCACTGAAATGGCATCAAATGGCTAAAATGGTAAATTTTATGCCACACACACATTTTACCACATTAAAAATAAAAACAAGGGTGGGAGTGCCAATTGTGGTGGGGCACACCTGTAATCCCAGCAGCTGGGAGGCTGAAACAGGAGGAACACAAGTTCAAAGAGAGCCTCAGCAACTTAGCCAGACCCTAAGTGACTTAATGAGACCCTGTCTCAAAATAAAAAATGAAAAATAAAAAGGGCTGGAGATGTGGCTCAGAAGTTAAGCACTCTGGTGTTCAACCCCTGGTATTCCTCCCACCTTAAAAAAAAAAAAAGCTGGAAAAAATAAAAACTAAGAATTAAGAAAGAAATTTTTGAGGGGAAAATTTTTTTAAGAGAGGACAGTAGAGAAAGAGAATCCACTTTTTATTTAGTTTCTCATGTGGCCTTTGTTGCTCTGATACTTTGTTGTGTATGTAGTGCTGGGGTTTGAACCCGCATCCTTGCGCATGCCAAGCAAGCACTATAACCACTGAGCCAGTGCTCCAGTCCCAGAGGGAAAATTATTTTGAATCTTGAACTTAGCACTCAAATATAAGGGCAGAATAAGGTCATTTTCAACAAAACAAGGACACAAAAGTTTATTTTTCATATTTTAATAAGGTAAATCTTTAGTATATTTTGACTATAATTAAAGGCATTTTAATTTCATGAAGAAATCTTTAAAACAAATCACATTACTTTATATATGATTTTGGAGTCACAGATGGACAGTTTAAATGTTATACACTTACCCAGATAAAAAAATTACTTCAACTTACCCTTACCTTACTATTAGCGAATGTTAAACCCTCAAGGATCTCTGGAAGGTCTCTCAAGACACAAGTAAGACATGGAGGGAGCTCCCTACAGAAACTGACTCCAGTTTTCCTCTTGGCCAACCTTGTCCTCTGCCCCTGCACATGAGATGATCTTCATCATGCCCTCCACGTCCTCTTCCTGCCCACTCTTGCCTGTTCACTCAGTCTCCTAGCCCCACCTCTCCACCCAAACAACTCAAGGTCACTGTCCTCATCTCTCTAGACCCCCCAGGAACACTTTCAACCTAAGTAACAACTCTGTCCTCCTTGGCCTGTGTGATCCCACCTACCTTCCTGTTTCTCTCCCTATCTCGATGGCCTCTCCTGCTGAGTCCCTTCGGCTGGCTCTTCCTATCTCTGGAGCTGGGGCCCCAGACTCTCTCTTGCTTATCCATTTTCTATCCTGGGATAATCCCTTCCAGTTTCATAATGGACAATACCATCTGTCAATGACTCCCAAATATTTCTCTCTCTCCCTTGAGCTTCAGAGTCTACTTACAATCTCTCTGGAGTGTATCACAGTCATCTCAAGCCTCACACTGCCCAAGGAGAATTCCTTCCCACTCCAAGGCCACACCTCCCCAAGCTATTCCTCTTAAGGAAAGGCCACCACCACCTATCCAGTTCTTCAAGACTAAGCCCAAGAGTCAACGAATCCACAGTGGTTAAAAGCATATTTTTCTGCAGTCAACTTGGCCAAAATACAACTCTGTATTTATAGTTGATAACAATATGACCTTGCACAAATCAGAGCTCTTATGAGAATTATATAACTTAAAATATATACTTAGAACACCAAGTTCACATATATTATGCCAGTGAGTTTATGATTGTTGGTCTTCAATTCTAGTCTCCATCTATAGGTCCTGTTGTCAGCTGTACTATCAAAGCATCCTGCTCCATCTACTTCTCCATCTCCACCACCACCTCATCCAAGTCACTCTCTCCACTACATCTGGCTCACTTTTCCCTCCCTCCTTGACCTAGAGATCCATTCTCCACAAAGTGGCCAATGATTCTTCAAAACATTAACCAGATGCAATTCCTGTGCTTAAATCCTCTTTCTTCTCACTACACTTAAGTTTAAAACCCCATTTCCTTGCCTTGTCTTAAATGCCTTCCATGGGTCATTCACAACCCTAATCACATATTAGAATCTCTATGGGGATTTAAAAATTACTCATGCTTGGGCTCCATCTAACTTGTGATGCTGGTCAAAATTTAAAAGCCCACCAGCTACTGCTCAGGTACAGCTAGGCCTAAACAACTTTGCCCTAAATCATTTGACTCTTCCCACACCTCCAGTCATGCTCCTACTCAAACATGCTCACTAGCTCACTGGCCTGTTTCCTTTTCCTGTGTTGCAGGATCTGTCTGTGCCTTATGGAGTCTGCACCAGCCAGTCATTTGGCCTGGAAAGCCCTTCTCAGATTTCTCACAGTTGGACCCTTTCAGTCTCTACTTAAATATTAGTTCCTTAATGAGAACTTTTCTGACATCCATTTGAAAACAGATCACCAAATAGCACTCTGCTTTACTTTTATCAAAGCAAATGTATTTGCTCTGATACAAATGTATTTACAAATACACTTGTATGCGTATTTATATTACCTTCTTTTCCCCAGGGAAATATAAGTTTCAGGAGAGCTTAAGTAATCTGTTCACTGCTATGTCCTTAGGATGTAGATGAAGCTACTATAAGTGTTCAAGAAATATGTCTTGGTGGGGCTGGAGTAACGGCTCATCATTTATGTCACTTGCCTGGCATGCGCAAGGACGCAAATTTGAATCCCAGCACCATGTACATAACAAAGTATAGGAGCAAAAAAACCCACATGAAAAACTAAATAAAACTGATTCTTTCTCTCACTGTCCCTTTAAAAAAAAAAAAAAGAAAAGAAAAAAATACTTATAACAAATGAATGAGTAGATCAGCTATTTGGAAACTAGTTTCCTCAAGGTTATTTATTTCCTTTTGTTTTCTGGGCTATTTCCTCTAGAAGGGCCATGGGGCCCTAGCATCCCAGCATGCTTCTGTAAAGGATGCTGGACAGGAGTTACTTCAATCCTAGACCCATGGATAATTCCAGCCCTCACACTAAGCACAAAATTGTCCATCCCCTACCTTGTCATCCCTCTAGCTTTTTACCAGAATTGCCAACAATTCAAACTGACTGATTTATATGATATTAGACTCAGTTTCTTCATCAAGATTCTGGCAAAGTTAACAGACAGAAGTGACACATAAGGATAGGAAATAGCAGGAAAGAAAATATCCAACTTACAGATAGACAACTTCAGCTAGGAAAGTTTTCCCATCTGGACAATGCAAAAGGGTACTCAACTGAATACAGAATATTTCCCAAATAAACACAAAACAGCTTCACAGATCCTTCAACCTAAAACATTTTAAGAAATTGTAAAAGGAAATAAGAATACCTAAGTAACTGACCAAGACCATTGCTTACTGCTGTGTGAGCTCTAGCATTAGGATCTTATCCCTAGAAGAGGATGTATTACCTTTGGGACATCGCCTTTAATACCTGGGGGCAGCCGCAGGAGCCAGAAGTTCCTGTTTCTCAACAAATTCTCCAGGTTCTCCAGCCGCCGCTGCAGCAGCCCGTACTCCTGCAGCAGGGTCCCCAGCACGGCCCACTTGCCCTCCAGCTGGCTCCCAAGCTCGGTCACTGTCTTTTCACAGCTGGCTAGCTTCTTCTCTGCTGTCCCTGTCCTGCCTTCTAGGTGTAGGAGTCGCCGGCTGTGGACCTCCACCTTCCTCTCTATGGCCTGCACGGCGGCCACCACTGTCCACAGGGAGATGGCTGCGGTCTGCAGGTGTGCCTCATTTGCTGCTGGGGGTGTAGGAAGAGGAAGGGGCTGCAAGGATGTAAGGCACTCGGAGTCCCATTCAGAAGTCTGTGTGCAGTGGAGAGATGGGACAAGACATTGAGTGTTAGAAGGAGCCCTTGACTGCAAACTACAGTCTGATAATAACTGCGTAACTGTCCTGCTGAGATTGATCTAAATAGTTTCCACGCAGGTTTAGAGAGCCCCCACCAGTCTCACTGTTCTGAGCTTGCGGACATCAAGAGCCAAGAGGCCACTTTGGTGCTTCAGGAATGGATTGGGAAAGACTGTGAAGCAATCAAAGTGGCTTTTTAAGATAAAGGCTGGCACATTTTCTCCAATAGAAGACTCAGGTTGCTGCTGCCTCAGCCCTCTGGAAAAGGCAAACCTGCAAGGGAGCCTTCCCAGGCTTCGCTGAGCTCAGAGCCCTGGGACAAATCCTTATATACTTGTGCTCTCGCCCTGTGCACCACCTGGTTTACACACCACAACCGTACCACTCAGAAGAGACAGAAGACAGAACACACTCATTTAATCTTATATTGTGTTACTCCGAAGGGCAGATTAGAGAGCCAACATGTGGAAATTTTCAGGCAGGCAAACTGACGTACAATAAATTTTTGATTTAGATCTTTCCACAAAAATATAATAGGCTGCCCTATCACTGAATGTACTTTGAAAAAAGAGTGGTAAAAAAAGGAAGAAATTCCTACAACAAATAGGAGGTTGGACTAGGACTGACCTCTGCAAAGCCTTCTAACTCCACAAACCTGATCAATCTGGCCACAACCTCCCCTCTTTCCGGTTCAGGTACTACCTGATTCTCATTTCACCTGCCTGCAATCCTATTAATGCTAACTCTAACCCTTGATGGCCCCATGTGCTCCTGGCTTATGTGACTTTCCTGATTTTGCTTTCTCCTCTGCCAGACCATTTCAGCCACTTTTGTCCCCTCTTCACTCCTGTTTCACCTGTTCAGCTAACTCCAGTCCAGTCACTTTCTGTTCCTGTAAGCCCTACTAAAGGCAGTCGCACACCAGGTGAGCTGCTGTTTGCACACTGACAGGCTGGTCTAGCTCAGTGGGGACAAAACAGCCTGGTGCGCTCCAGGCATTTCTTTACTTTCCATAAAGTAGCTGCTACAAACTCTCGGGCTAACAGGCGTAAGAATCATCTGTAGTTAAAACACAGATGTTGATTCAGTAATCTGGGAGGGAAATGGAGTCTGCGTTTTTAACAAGCTCAGGTGATGCTGCCTGATTCAGAGTGCACAGCAGTGAGCAGAAAAGACTTGTCCGTTGCCACCCCAGCCCCCTCAATCTCAGATGGCATGGCTTCCTACTTTAAGAAGAGCAATTAGATCCAAAGTCTCAACTTTTTCTCTTCCTTCCCACTTGAGACTCATTAGTAATTCCCTTCCAAAGGAAAAAGGTTCATCCTCTTTAAAGCCAGTCTCTCCACCTTACACTCTGAATGCTAGCCAACTCCTGCCACCTTTTTAGGTACATTGTTTCTATTATCATCAACTTGCCAATCTCTACAGATTCTTCTCCTTTAGACATCCTGCCCTTCTCAGTACCTTAGCTACTGGCTACACGTGGCCAGTGAGCACGTGCAAAGTGCTCAGTTCAGCTGATACATGCTGTGGGCACGTGAAAATTTGAAGACTTGATTTGGAAGAACCAGCAATATCTCAGTGATTTTGTACTGCTGATTACTGTTTAAGTATTTTTCATTGGATTAAATAAAAACATCATTAACTTCATCTTTTTACTTTTCAAGCTTGACTACTAGAGAATTGAAAGTTACGCGTCTGGCTTTCATTATATTTCTAACAAATAAAAATTGCTTTTGAAAAAAGGGAAAACAGGGGCTGGAGCGGTGGCTCAGCGGTTTCGGCGCTTGCCAGGCAAGCATGAGGACCAGGGTTCGAACCCCAGCACCACGTACACAGCTGAGTGTCGGAGCAACTAAGGCCATGTGAAAAACTAAATGAAGTTGTTTCTCTCTGTCTCTCTCACTATCCCTCTCTCTTTAAAATAAAAAGACAGCCATCCTTTAAAAAAAAAAAAAAAGAAAAAAGGGAAAACAGGCCCAAGTAAGGACAGCATTCCCCTCTGCTCTATTCACCCCACTGTTGCTGCGTCCTCTTTCTCCTCCTTTCTCACTTGGGAGCCACTTCCCAGGGTACCAGTCAGGCTCCACTAAACTGCTCCTCAGGCGGCAAGTCCAAGGGGCACTCTCCAAACCTGCTACTGACCATTCCCTTCTGGTTCGAAAGGCTGCGTGCAGCGAGTCCCGGCTGCCTCCGTGGCCCTGGCAGTTGGTAGAGCGCCCGTCCCCTGCAGGCCCGCAGCACAGACGCGCTCGCGCGCCGCGGCGCTCCGACCGCCCCAGCCCGTCACCCGGCAGCGTCACGCAGGCTGCGGAGGGCACACCTGGCTCCACCCTCTCCGCCGCGCAGGTGGCTGCAGTGGGGGGGGAGGCGGTGACGACAGCGCCTGCAGCTGCGAGGACGGCAGGCGAACCGCAAAAACACCCCAACCCAAGCGCACCCCCGTTTCCAAGGGCTGACACCAAACGGGGCAGCCCCTGTGGGCTCGAGCCCCCGACCGGGAGGTGCCCGGGCCTCCGCCCCGAGGACGCAGGACTGCGGACCCGAGGGAGAGCCTCGGACCCGCGCTCGAGCCCGCCGTCCGGGCGGCGGCCCCCGGACGAGCCGAGGCCGCAGAGCCGGGCGCGGGCGACGTGGCGCAGCGACCACGGCCTGCCCGCCTCCTCCCCCTGCCGGGGCCCTGGGCGTCCGCAGCCCTCGCGCGCCGGCCTTACCGGAGCCGCGGCCGCCTCGGCCATTGCCCTCGCTGCTCGGCCTAGCCCGGCCCGGAGTCGCCGCCGCTACCCTACGCAGGCCCGGTCGCCCGGTCCTCTCCGCAGGCGGCGCCGGCCCCGCCCTGCCTTCTCCGCACGCACGGGGCTCGCGCGGACGCGGAGCTGGTCCCGAAGCAGCTTCCCGCAGCCGTCTGCAGCGGCGCTTTGTGGGCAGCGAGTGCGCGGGGAGCCGCGCCGGCCTAGACGCGCCGCAGGCTCCAGCCGCCCGCCCGCCGTAGCCAGCGCGCCCCCTGGCGGCCCCCGCGACCAGCGCGCCCCTCCCGCTGGTCCGCTGCGGCGCGCGCCGTCTGCAGTCGCCGCGCGCTCCCCGGAGAAAGTCCAATAGGCGGTGGTTTAGGGGCCACTACAAGCCGGGGCTCACTCCGGGGAGTGCTTCTCCCCATGATAGTCCAGTTTAGAAGCAGAGCCTCTGCTGGAGGAATCAGCAAGGTGCGGAAACGGGCGGGGTGACAGGTGGGACAACAGGGACGAAGACGTGTCATTTGCAGACACAGAGGTGGCTGCTAAAATGAAGCGGTCCACGGCTCACGTGACCCGAGTTGGCCCCAAGTATTACCCTACTTGAATTATTGACGCCCTGGGGCTTGACCTGGAAGTGACATTCTTGAGGTCTCCCGATATAAAGCTTGCGGGTTACGGTTTGCGGGATCTGTGCAAAGGGGCAGGGAGAAGAAAGCTGTTAACCATGGAAATTGTGCGTTTAACAGTGTGTTAAGGTAAGACAGTCACATAACCCTGAGTTTCTAGCACTCTCCACCCTTCAAACTCGCAGGAAGCGAAATCTCTCGTGTATTGCTAGGCTGGAGCGGTGGCTCAGCGGTTAGGGCTCTTGGCGTGGCATGACAAGGACAAGGGTTCAAACCCCAGCAACACGTACACAAGAAGTGTCAGAGCAACGAAGGTCACACGAAAAACTAAGTAAAATTAATTCTCCCTCTCCTCTCACTGTCCCTCTTGCTCTTTATAAATAAGTAACCTGTATTGCAACAAATGATTTGAGTCAATGCCAGTAGCACTAAAATGTCTATAAATTCTGGAAGTTATGAGAACCCTCCATTAGGACCCTTCCCTTGAGCATACTATTATATTTAGGCTGTACCTACTTATGCAGTATATAATTTGAGATCTACCTGAGTATACATTTTGGTCAAGTGGGGAACAGTTGATAGTTAATATCACCATTCTCTGAATCCAAATATTACCATAGAATGAACTTCTAGGATACAAGAAAAAAAATCTGAAAATTTTCCCCAAGACAGGTGTTTTATACTTTTGTTATTAAAATTTAATAGTTATGATTTAAAAGTGTGACCTTATAGGCCAAAACCAGTAATTTCAAAGCCCTGTCCACTGTTAGATGCTCCACTGGTCATTAAATAAGGTCATTTGAATCACTAAGGACACACTTTCAGGTGAACTAGCAAAACTAGTTCTGCCTGTATGACATGATAATATTACCACCAACATATTAAATATTTCTTGTAATAAGAATTTATGGGACTGGAGCGGTGGCTCAGCGGTTTTGGCGCTTGCTTGGCAAGTATGAGGACCTGGGTTCAAACCCCAGCACCACATACACAACTAAGTGTTGGAGCAGTGAAGGCCATGTGAAAAACTAAATAAAGTTGTTTCTTTGTCTCTCTCACTGTCCCTCTCTCTTTAAAAAATAAAAATAAAAAAAGAATTTATGGCAAAGGCTTGCTTTCTACTTAATTCTTGGTCTTGATTTTGGGATAGTAATAGCATTTCATTAAGCAATTTTGTTGACTAAAGTTTTGTGTATTGTTTGAAGAAATGCATGACATTTTCAGAAGATTTAAGATTGTTGATTCACCTATTTTAATTTAATATTTTTGCTATGCACAATCACTAGATAAATTTTTTTTGTCCTTAAAGTGGGGATCTAGAAATGTGACAGTGGAACAATTTAACTAGTTGTCAAGTGAACAAAATGATCAGTTTCTGCCTAGTGCTTTGCTTTCCTTATTTCCTTATCCAATTGGTGAAATTGCTCACCAATTTCAGCATCTTTCTTGGAGTAGAGTGAGTGGAAGATCTTTTCAGCAGGAATGGTGGAAAAGATACTTGCACTCTGAAGGAACTGACTTATTCAGCAAATTCAGACAAACTGCTTTCTCTGCAAGCAACCATTAGTTATTAGTAAGTCTTCCTACACTGGTAATCTTTTCTGGAAAATACAAAATAAAAACATTCATCTTATTAGCCTTTGATAGTTATAACTGCTGTTCCATCTTATTGTCTTGCAAATGTATGTGATGGGACAATTTCAAAATCTTTTGTGTATCATATAATTTGTTATTAGCTGAAGTAAAATGTGAAAGTGGTCTACAGTCTTTCTGATTACAACCAGTGTAAAAATCAGGAAAAACGAGTCTTGGGCACCAAATGTAAAAATCAGGCACAGGTGTTCAGCAGCAATTGTTCAGCTGCAGATGTTCAAAAAGGAGTCAGGCCTGAAGCTGAGCAAAGCTTTTATTGGGATTGGAGACTCTCCGGCCAGATTCACCTGGCAGCAGAGTGAGGACAGGTAGGTGAAGTGCCACAAGGCTCTGGCTGGGCCCTGACTTTTTCTGGGGTGGGCAGAGGAAGTCCTTCAGTGATTGGCTGGTAACTCGCATCAATCACCGAGTGATTGCCAGACGCTATTGGGGCTTGTCTGCCAGCATCTAATTAGTTGTTCCTTTCCTGTGGGTGTAGGCTGCCTGATGCCCCATCCAGCTGCCTGGAATCAACCTAACCACTGGTACTTTTCCATTTCAACCAGTGTGAGCTATAACCATCTTCTGAATATAAAACCGAAGGTGGGAGCCAACTACTGTGCACCTGTGCTCGTAGCCTTTCTCATGTTTATCACATGGGCAATGAGACTTGTGTGCATTTCTCCTTCCACAAATACAGTTTATTTTTTCATCTGGTTTTTGTTTTTCCGACATTTAGTTACATACGTGGTGCTGGAGTTTGAATCTGGGTCCTTATGCATGCCAGGCAAATGCTGTAACTCCTGAGCCACCGCTCCAGCCCCCCACCAAAACATTTTAAAGGTCAAATTTTCTATATGCATGATAACCAGCAATATCTCCTTAACTAGGGAAAAGGTTAAGCACAGTTGAATTAGTCACTAATATTCCACGTGGTCAAATCTTTGATTCTTTGTTAAACTGTGTTATATGCCACATGCTGTGGTAGCAAATTTAATAATTTAGTTAACATTTTTGTGGATAATAGAATACAAACAACAAAGAAAGGGTTTTTTTTTTAATTTGTTCCACAGTCTTACTATGGAGGGAATTGTTACATATTCATGCATATGTGGATATTGACATAGTGAGAGAGTAAATTAAGGTCAATCCTAGTCTCCACCCATTCCATGAACTCATGTCTCCTCTGTAATCCCCCCATACTAACATTTGAAATTAACATATACATGTACATTAATTATTGACATTTCTGAGTTTCTCTGCCTGCCTTGTATATAGTTCGGCTTCTAATGGGAGTTGAGTATTCCCTTTGTATTGATAACCTCCCTTGTCCTTCTGAGGCAGAAAAAGTTAGGCAGTTCAGTGTAGGCAGAGCAATGTGGGTTGATAAGAAGATCATCTTTTCCAAGAAGGCAAAGACATCCCCCAATGCTAATGAGGGTCTGACAAGATAGGCCCAGATGCAGACCCTCCCTGCTGCTAAGCAAGGATCCATGCCTAAGGCATGGATCAAAGAACCTAATGCTTGGATCAGAGACTAGACCAGAATTCCCAGCGCCTGTACAGGGGCATGGAAGCAGTGACCAATACAGGAGAGGTTGTCATATAAAAGGGGCAAACCTCACTGCCTCACCTGCTTTGTCCCCTTCCCCGACTCTGGGCAAAGTCTGCTCTTTTCCCTATGCTTTACTTTCTATGCTTTCTATAATAAAACTTGTCTACTACGCTTGCCTCGGTGTCCCTCGGTTCATCACTTCCCTCCTATGGTTCCCCCAGCTTATGCGAAATTTTGACTACGGTGAGTTGATTACTTAAACTCAGCTAACTATCATCCTGTCTTAGGTTTTAAGCTAGCTTTCACATATGAGAGAACACAAAAAAAGTTTTAAGAATATTTTCCAAAAAATCAATATGTAGAATTAATGGCTTGGGGAAAAAAATCTCAAAAAATCCATTCTCTTTCCTTGGAAATGGTTACCAGTCTTTAATAATTGTTTCTACGAGCTTTAAAAATTATGAACCTTAAAAAAAATGAACCTTTACAGATCCCAAATGGTGAGTAACTCATTAAAAAACAGCCCTGTAAAGCGACTGTGTTTGGGTGCCTTATTTTTATCTATACTTTTTCCTTTTCTTGAACTCCCTATTTTTTTTTTTTTCCTAAAAAGAGAGGGAGAAAGTGAGACATAGAGAAAGAAAGAGGATCAATTTTTCTTTATTTTTTCATCTGGCCTTGTTTTCTCCGACACTTAAGTTGTGTACGTGGTACCGGGCTTCAAACCCAGGTCCTGGCACATCCAGGCAAGCACTCCAACTGCTGAGCCACCATTCCAATCCCCTGTCTCAAAATACCCCAATTTAAAAGTAGATATTCAAGCTGGGCCCTGGGATGCAGGCTTCAATTCTCAACAACTCAGGAGGCAGAGGGGTAGGCTATCCCAAGTTCAAAGGCAACTTAGTGATGCCTAAGCACTTAGAGAGACCCTGTCTCAAAATAAAAAGACTGGGGTTGGCAGAGCGCTTGCCTTGCACGCGCAAGGCCCCGAGTTAAGTCCTCAGCCCTGGAAAAAAAAAAGATCAAAAAAATGCGGATGTAACTCAGTGATAGTGCACCCTGGATTCAATCCCCAGTAAATAATAATAATAATAAGTAGTAATAGTAGTGAGACAGATTAGGGGAGACCCTGAAATGGCTAGGTAGTCAGGACACAGGGCCCCTACCCAAGAGCTAGCTGGTAGAGGTAGAGAGTGATTAGCAGGGCATGCTCTGGGCCTTCAAATGCAAAAGGACCAAGAGGCTCATCCTTCCCGACTAAGAGATGGGGGTGGTCACAGGTGGGTACTAGGAAGTATTTGCCACCTTTTGTTTTAACCAATGGTGCTCTTGACCAGTTTCAATGCCTGTTTTACATAGATTTTAACCAATGAAGTCGATGCATTTCTCAATGCCTGCTTTGCATGAATGTTAATTATGTTCATACCCCAAATCAACATAACCCCTGGCCTGACCTCCATTAGACGGTGTCCTGCTTCCAGGTGCCCCTCCGCCTTGCAGAGTCTCTGTTCTCCTTCCTTAAATAAATCCTACTCCTTTTACTCCTCCTTCCGTGGTTGTCCATGGATTTTATTCTTCAAATTCGCGAGTCAAGGACCCAGGAGATCAGTGCCGAATTCCCGGGGTGTGTTTCCACCTCACCAAGAAATCCCAAATCTTGGCTGCGGAGACCTGAGGGACCTGCAGCAAGCCCAAATTCTCAGTTCTGAGAAGAGCTGCAAACACTGAAAACGGGCTACTTCGGCTACGGAATTCTGTAGCCAAGCCACTTTCGTTCACCAGCAGGAGCAGAGAATCCGGCCTCATTTCAAATACCCCACATCAGTAGCCCTGGTGGTGGTAAACATCATAGCTTTTAGGAAAGTGCAAGTGAAGACTTCTTTGACATACATACCACTACACACTGATTAGAATGCCTAAAATTTTTAAAATATTGACAATATCAAGTGCTTCACAAGGACGTGAAGCAATTAGAACACTCATATGCTGGGGCTAGAGCAGTGGCTCAGCAGTTACAGCACTTGCCTGGCATGTGCAAGGATACCGGTTGAACTCCAGCACCACAAACACAACGAAGCGTTGGAACACTGAAAGCCACATGAAAAACTAAATAAAATTTACTTTCTCTCCCCTCTCCCTTTCACACTGTCCCTTTCTATTAAAAAAAAAAAAGGAATGCTCATATCTTCATGAGAAGAATGGATAATGGCACAGCCACTCTTTTTTAAAGAGAGAGAGGGACACTGAGAAGCAAGTTTTTTTATTTAGTTTTTCATCTGACTTTCATTCCTCTGACACTTTGTTGTGTACGTGGTGCTGGGGTTTGAACTCCCATATGCAATGCAAGCACTGTAACTTCTGAGCCACTGCTCCAGCCCAGCACAGCCACTCTTAAAAATAGTTTGCAACAGGACTGGAAGTTTAGCTCATGGGGAGAGCACTTGCCTTGCCTAGCATGCACCAGACATTGGGTTCAATCACCAGCACTGAAAAGAAAAGTTTGCCACTTCCTTGTAAAAGTAAGCATACATTTACCATGACATGACTCAGCAGTCCCACTCCTGAGTATGGGCATTTATCCTGACGAAATGAAGATTTATGTTCACACAAAAGTCTTTACATGAAAGTTGGCAGCATCTATTCAGATTTGGGAAAAATAACAGTCTTTTAATGGGTAAATATACTTCTGTACATCCATATTGTGGAATGATATGCAATTAAGATAAAAAAATCACAACAATGTGGAGAAATCACAAAGTACACTTTTCAGAATCCAGCTGTCAAAGGTTACCCATTGTACAATTCCATTTTATGCCATTCTCAGAAAGAGAAAACTACAGAATGAAGAATGGATAGGTGCTTGGCAGAGGCAGAGGGTATGTCTGTGTGTGTAGCGGGGATAGTTCAGAGGGTTTGGGGAGTATTCTGATCATGGTGGTTATTGCATGCATCCATATACATGTTAAAATTCATAGAACTTCACACCAAATGAGAAAAATTAATTTCTCTGTATAAAGTAAAAAATCAAAATTTTGCTGGGCACAGTGCATGCCGGTAATCTCAGAGGCTTGGGAGACTGAGGCAGGAGGATAGCAAGTTCAAAGCCAGCCTCTGCAACTTAATGAGGCCTTGTCTCAAAATAAAATATAAAAAATGGGCTAGGTAAGTAGCTCAGTACTTGAGTGCCCTTGGGTTCAATCTCCAGTTTAAATAATAATAAAATTAAAGGCATAAGTGTACATTATTCCACATCACAAAGATATCCCCACACACTTATCGCACATACACAGGGACTACTGTACTTGTGTGCACCCTCCACAAGCTGCACACTTGTCCTTTGTTACCTTAGCCTGACATCTCGCTCATCAGGATAGAACCTGGGGTTGATGGCTGCAGACACCTGCCATCTTCTTCTCTCTTCTTTTTCATTTCTCCCTCTTACCCCCTTCCTGTCTCTCCGCCTGTTGCCCTGCTTTTGTCCCTCTTTTTCATTCCCTGTTTCCTCCCCTTTGTGTCTCACTGAAGGTCCCGCAGAACCCTCCCTCATCCCGCGGGCAGCTCTCTGGGTCCTGGGTGGCAGCGCTCATCTATCTGCCCAAGGGCGTTCTCTGGCCCGCTGCGCGGGGCGCCAGAAGCCCTCAACCACCTGGACCGGACGTGTGGACGGGACGCGTGGACCGGACCTGGGGACAGGACCTGTGGACCGGACGCATGGGCAGGACGCGTGGACCGGCCGTGTAGACCGGCACCCAGGTCTCGCCCGGCCCGGGACTCGCGTGCGTGCGCGCACCCGCACCCGGCAGGGGGACCCCTTGCTGCTCCGCGGCTTCTCCGGCCGCTGCCTCCCGCGCCTGCCCGCTCCGCTGTACCCCGCTTCCCGGGACACCGGGAAGCGTCCCCTGGAGCCCGGGGCTTGGCTCCAGACCTTTGTGAGCAGGCGCGGCGGCCGCTGCCCTGCGCTGTGTGCTCGCGGTGTCGCTGGGAGGTGTCCCCGGGCCCCGCCCTCCCTGCCCATTTCCACCTTCCTGGCTTCCTTGAGCTCAGCTGCCACCGCCACCCTCCCTGGAGACCCCGGGAGAGTCGAGGTGCGCCCGAGCCGGGCGTCGCGGCCCCGCCCCGCGGGGTGAGGGCGGCGCCCGCTCCTCCTGCCGCAGGGGGCGCTGCGGGGCCGCGCCGAGTCCCAGCGTGCACCGCGCGGCCGGCTGCGGCGGGGCGCGCGGGTCTGGGTGCGCGGAGCTGCGGGGCCGGGCGGCGTCGGCCGGGCCGGGGTCGGGGCCAGCGCCCGGGCTCGGAGGGACGGCGGGGGCCATGGGCGAGCCGGCTCCGGTAAGGGGCCGCGGGTTCGGGCGCGGGCGGACGGCGAGGACGCGGCGAGCGGCGGGCCCGGGTGCAGCGCGGCGCCAGACCCCGAGCCGCAGAGCGGGGGCCGCGGGGCGCCGACCGGGGCCGACCTGGGCGCTGCACCTGCCGCGGCTTCCCGTCGCGGGCTCCGGCTGCAGAGCTCGTGTTGCGAAGGATGCAGGAGCCTGAGTGGCTGAGGATGATTGGCCGGGTCCCGATGGTGCTGCGCGGACTCCCAGAGGGCAGGGTGGAGAAGACGCTCCGGGCGGGGAGGAGGCTGGCAGAGCTGCAGGGTACCGGGTTCTTGCAGTGTTTTGTTGAAATCCGGCTCGGGGAGGGTGGCTGATTCTGTGTTAGATTTTTTCCACTTGTATTGAGTATTCTTGCTGATTTTTAAATGAACTAAGATCATCATAAAACTCAATTATTTTAGAGTAAATTACGCAAAAGATACACCGCACCTTTATAGAGAGAATTTTAGTGAAATGTCAGATATGCCATTCCCATAGATGGATAAACTAAGTATAATAAAAATTTATTTATAGATTTGTTGCAGTTTCCTCAAATGGTAGTAAGATATTTGCAAATGTAGATAAAGTTCAACTGGAAAAATAACAGTACACAAACATCCTCCCACCCCCAGTGGATGCCAGGAAAATACAGTTGAAACTGACAGCGAAACTAGCGCAAATTTCTTTTTCCTTCACAAACCTCAGGGATTCACGAGTGATTCTAAGTTTAAATTTTAGCAATCTCAGCATAGGGTTTGTTTTGTTTTAATGTGGCTGCTTTCACATTTTGTTTTTTAATAAATTTTGTTTAGTTTTTCATGTGGCCCTTCTTGCTCTGACTCTTAGTTGTGTAGTGGTGCTGGGGTTGCAACTTGAGTCCTTGAGCATGCCAGGCAAACACCCTAACCACTGAGCCACCTTTCCAGCCCCTTTGACCCTTTTTTTGTTTGTTTGTTTTTGTTTTAGAAAGAGGGGACAATGAGAAAGAGAGAAGCAATTTTTATTTAGTTTTTCATTTGACTTTCATTCCTTGGACACAAGCGCCATAACAGCTGAGCCACTGCCCCAGCCCCTTGTTTTTGTTTTTAAAGGAAGCACTTTACAACTTTTCTGTGGCATATCTGAATTGCCAGTCAATAATCTAGCACCTTGGAGCCAATAGTAAGTAAAATAAGTATTACTTGAACACAAGAACTTAGATCCTGGAACAGACCATCTGATAACAGAAATGGGACTAATGGGCATGGATTTGTTGGACAAAAGAATGATTGGTATCCCGGGTAGAGAGTTTAGCAGGCTATTCAGAATACCATACAGTTTAAAACTTACGAATTGTTTAGTTCAGGAATTTTCCACTTAATATTTTTCAAACTGGAAAACAAACCCTCAAATAAGAGGAAACAGCTGTAAGGGTTAAAAAAAATATATATATATAGGTAGAATTCTGAAAAAAAAAAAAAAAGAGCAACGGAGGGAGAATTTCCCTATTGGATGATACTGCATATCTACAGAATTAATAGTGTTCTTTCGTGCGGGATTGAGCAGTAGAAATAGAACAGTGACCCCAAGAGCTGACTATACACTATGGGGAGTAGCCTTCCCCCACCCAAATTCACATCCTTCCTGGAGCCGCAGATTGTGCCTTTATTTGCAAGTGTGAGTTGTAATTGATTAAGATGAAGTCATGCTATAGTAGAGCCGGCCCTTAATCCAACATGACTAGTGTCCAGTAAGAGACAGGCACAGCCACAGGACATTGCAGGCAGAGAGTGGGTTACGCAGCTGCAAGCTCAGGAACACCAAGGGTGAAGAGACACCAGCCAATGCTCAAAGGAAGGCAGGAATAAATTCTCCCCTAGAGCCTCAGAGGGAACATGGCCCGGCTCACACCTGGGATTCAGACTTCTAGACTCCGTAACTGTGGAGGATGAGTTTCTGTTTTAAGCCACGCAGTGGTGCTTTGTTGCAGTGGCTAGAGGAACAGATACACAGACCTTCAAAAGTAGTAGTGGGACAGTTGACTTTGTCATTTGAAAAAAAAATTATTAGATCATTGCTAACAAAAAATTGTTAGATCAGGGGCTGGAGCAGTGGCTCAGTGATTATGGCACTTGCCTGGCATGTGCAAGTACGCGGGTTCAAACCCCAGCACCACGTACACAACAAAGTCTCAGAGCAACGAAAGCCATGTGAAAAACTGAATAAAAATTGATTCTCTCTGTCTCTCTCACTGTCCCCTCTTTCTTTAAAAAAAAAAAAAAGTTGTTAGATCACTGCTAGATACATTAAAAATCCAGAGATGGGTGAGGTGGTTGTGGTCTCAGCAGTTGGGAAACTTAGGTGGGAGGGTCACTTGAGCCCAGGAATCCAAGACCAGCCTGGGCAACATAGCAAGACCCCCATCTCAAAAAAAATCCAAACGTGAAAGGCAAAACTTGAACATTCAGGAGGTAAGCATGGTATACCTTTGTGAATTCCATGCAGAAATGACTTCCTTGAACAAGACACAAAAAGAGACCTAATAAAAGATTGACATATTTTCATTAAAATTGAAAACTTTTGTACTACATAAAAGAGTATAAGCAAAATTAAGAGGTGAGCCAAAAACTAGTGGAAATCATTTGTAACCTGGATAATCAACAGTCAATATGCAAATTATACACGGAAATACTAAAAATTCTAAGTGACTGAATAAAAATGTAACAAGGATATATATGACCAAGCAATTCACAGAACTGAAATGATCAGGGCGTACAAGGATGGTTAAAATTTTTGACATATTCAGATTATGGACTACTACACAAAATTAAATTAGTTATATATACATATATAATGCATACATATATACACATCTCAGAATGTTGAGTGGAAATGCAAGTTATGTTATAAAGCATTTATGTTTAAAATATCAAGGAAATGCTGTATGTTACTTATGGATACATGTGTGTATTAACTGAAATATGAGCTGAAAAGCTTGCTCGTTCATCATAGTTGCATCAAAGAAAGGAGTGAGCCTAAGAACAATAGTGAAGAGAGATATTGGCCAAATTTTATTGTGCAAGTCCAAATATATAACAAATCCCATTAATATGTACAACTATCATGCACCAGTAAAAATGTGGGAAGTCATATTAAAGAGAGTTACATCTGTCATGTTCTGTTTATTTCATTAAAAGAAAAGATGAAGAAAAAAATTTAAATTTATTACATCAGTGGTGAATACTAAGACACAGGTTATTAACTTCTGAAAATTAATAAGCAATGAAGGCTTTTTGAGCTTTTTTTTTTTTTTTAAAGAGAGGGGGCAAAAGTGCAATAGAAAGGGCTGGAGCAGTGGCTCAGTGGTTCTGGTGCTTGCCTGGCATGCACAAGGACTTAGGTTCAAACCCCAGCACCACGTACACAACAAAGAGCAACGAAAGTCACATGAAAAACTACATAAATATTGATTCTTTGTCACTGTCCCTCTCTCTCTTATTTATTTTTTTAGGAGAGAAGGACAGCGAGAGAGACAGAAAATAATTTTTATTGATTTTTTTCCACATGGCTTTCGTTGCTCCGACATTTAGTTGTGTACGAGGGTGCTGGGATTCGAACGTGTGTACTTGCACATGCCAGGCAAGTGCTGTAACTGCTGAGCCGCCGCTCCAGCCCTGTTCCTCTCTTTTAAATTAAAAAAAAAAAAAAGTGAGATAGAGTCAGTTTTATTTAATTTTTTAATCTGACCTTTGTTTCTCCAACACTTAGTTGTGTATGTGGTGCTGGGGTTCGAACCTGGGTCCTCATGCATGCCAGGCAAGCACTCTACCACTGAGTCACGCTCCAGCCCCTTTTTGAGCATTTTTATTATTTATTTATTTGTTTATTTTAAAGAAAGAGGGACAGTGGCGGGGGGGGACCAATTTTATTTAGTTTGGTTTTTCATCTGGTCTTCATTGCCCTGGTACTTAATTGTGTATATGGTGCTGAAGTTCAAACACAGTTCTCACGCATGCCAAGCAAGTGCCATAATCCCTGAGCTACCAGCCCTTTTGAGCATTTTTAGAAGATATTTTTAAAGTAAGGAATTTGCTGGGTGTGGTGGAGCATGCCTGTGATCCCAACAACTCTGGAGGCTGGGGAAGGAGGATCAGCAAGTTCAAAGCCAGCCTCAGATACATCAGAAAAGCACCCCTTAAAATTTGAGCTGGTCAATGATGACAAATAATTTTTAAGGGGAAATGAATGTTCTTAATGTAATTATTAATAAAATTTAAGGAGCATTATTGTTTAGTTTTCTTACTGCTGTTAGGAGCAAGCAAATTGTTTCAAAGTAGGTTTTTGTGTGTTTGTGCATAGTGTAAAAGAACTGAATTTTGATGCTTACAGCACTCAGCGTGTGCATTTATATCAAAATTTGCCTCCCACCTTATGAGGGAGGCTTTTTCTTCACACCTCAGTTTGTTGAATGTGAGGACAGTCCGATTCTAGGTGAATGGTTCTGTGGTGCCATGAAGTTTAAAATAAGTTTGGAAAGTATATATACATTTGTTCTTAAATGTTTGATAATGTTTCCTCCTCAATTGTAACTCCATATTCATCTAATAAATAAAAAATTAAAAAAATAAAAAATAAAATGTTTGGGAAAAGCGTTCAGTTTTAATCAAGAGCCACCTCTTGAGTTTTTGATTATCTGTGTTATACCTGACTAAAAATGGGGCAGTAATACCATTAACTTTAATTTCTAGTATTTCTCTGAAAGATTATTTGGGGCATAAAAAGTGACTTGATATGTACAGTCTTATTTCAGAGTAAAAAGCATCTTTTAAAATCTCGATTGCTTGCTGGCTTGCAGATATTATATAATAAAATTTATTGTAGGGAAACAATTCCTTTAGAGGATTACTTTCTTTCATTTTGGTTTTAGCAATCTAGGCCTTGCCTGTAAAGAACAAAAACATGGTTTTTAAATAGTGTATTGTGGACTGTGTTGGAAGGATTGATTCCACAACCTTTGTGTTTTTGATAGTATTTCTAACTTTCATCCCTTCACTGTTTGCAGTTAATGTTCATATTCTGCTATGCAATCATTTATATGCATGCTTTAATTGTTTTAGATTTTCCTGGATGTATAGTTTAAACGACAGAAAGTCTGTTTAAAACTCTAGTTTGCAGTTCTACCAAAGAGGAAAGTTATGGGATTAAACTTTGCATTTTCCTTCTTATAGAAGCTTCTAAAAAGGTATTCGTATATGTTTGTTTAAACAAATATTGTGTACAACCTTTAAAACATTAGTGTTTGGATCAAAACAAGACCCAGCTTATTCTCTGCTTGCTGAAAATTAAGCAAACATTCTATAATGTGAGGCTGTAAGCAACTTAGTATCTCAAGAAAACAAAACTAAACAAAAACAGGCTGAGGTTGTGGCTCAGTGGCTAAGCACCCCTGGGTTCAATCCCTGGTGCTTCCCCAAAAGTAAGAATTTTAATCAGATGAGAATAAGTATACTTAACAATTAAAAACATTCATTTAGGGGGCTGGAGCAGTGGCTTGGCAATTACGGCACTTGCCTGGCATGTGGGAGGATGCAAGCTCTAGGATGCAAGCTCTCTTTCTCTCTATTGGTCCCGCACTTATTTATTTATTTATTCATTCATTAGAGAAACGGACAGTTAGAGAGAATCAATTTTATTTAGTTTTTCATGTGGCTTTCATTGCTCCAGCACTCCATTGTGTATGCAGTGCTGGGGTCCAAACTCGCAAACTTGCGCATGCCAGACAAGCGCCACAACCACTGAGCCACTGCTCCAGCAACATGGGGTCCCCACTCTTTTTTTTTTTTTTAAAGTGAAACAGTTTTTATTTAGTTTTTCATGTGCCTTTTGTTGCTCTGAGATTTTGTTGGGTACGTGGTGCTGAGATTTGAACTCGCATTCTTGCTCATGCTGGGCAAGTGCTGTAACCACAAGTACCGCTCCAGCCCTGGTCCTCACTCCTAAAAAAAAAAAAAAGGAAAGATTGAAACATAATAGAACAGCCGCTTTGTGCATGTTAAATGATATGAAAGAAACTTAATTGCCTTAAAAACTACCTGAAATGTGCTTGCGGAAATGTCACAAGGGTGGCGTTACGTTGAAGTGGTGAAAGGAAGGTTATCTGAAATGAGGTGTGGACAGGGCTCAGCACAGGGCAACCCGAGGGAGCTGGTTGGTGTGCACAGGCTGTTGGCGAGCTTGCTTGTCCTGCACAACTCTGCATTCTGTTCATGTAGTGCAAGGTTCCTCACACCTGCCACATCAGTCTGTGTGGGAGGATGGTCCTGTGCTTTGGATGTCTGGGAGCATCCCTGGCCCATACCCTCTAAGTGTCAGTAGCACCCCTTCCCCCTGTAGTTATGACAATCACAGCGCCTGCAGACTTTGCCTGCAGGCAAAGTTCCTGTGGAACAAAATCGTCCTGATTGAGAACCACCAATCTCATATTTCTCACTGAGAAAACTGGATGTAAGCAAATTCCCTAAGGTATTAGTCATGATGGAGCAAATTCATGTTTCAAAACAAATTATAGCAGAAATTTCTATCTCATTAATTTAAAATAATCTTATTTAAATTTAATGGAATCATTAGTTTCAAAACCTCTAAATATCATTGAATATAACAAGATGAACATAAATTAAAAATAAAAGTAGAAACAAGTATACTTTAATGTCCATAGGGAATAAACCCATGACAATAACAATTGAAATTAAACTGGGTTTAAAGAAAATGGTTCAGTAAGGTGTGGGATGTGTAATTGGGTAACAAGAGCATTTTAAACTAGCAACACACAGTTCTAGGTAAGAACCATCGATTTTTCCTGTCAACCATGATAAACATGAATATTAATTTTAGGCTGGGATATAGCTCAATGAGAGTGCTTTCCTCATTTGTGCAAGGCCTTGGGTTGGATCCCCAGCACCACAAAAGATGTACAAACCCTTTGATCTAGTAGTTCTCATTTTTAGACTTTATTCTACAAAAGCGAAAGCACTGACACAAGGAAGCACAGGAGAGCCTGGAAACAGAGGGGGTGTGTCCCGCCAGCGCTGTGTGCCTTCTCAGGGACTGATATGCAACTTACCCCAGATGAGTCACCTCTGGGTTGACCTAGGACAGTGGCCGCAACATATGAAACGAGTGGAGCTCCACACAGCCCATTCCCATTCCATCCCACGGGTGTCCGTAAAGGGCAGCAGAGCAGAGCCCCGTGATGGAGGAGAAGGAGTAGCCACTGGCAGACAGCTGTCCCCTGCACAGCTTGATGACAAAGGAGTCCTGTTGAAGCACTCGTGACCGTGTGCTGTGTCTGTCGTTTCAGTTCCCTCTGACTTTTGAGGATGTTGCCGTGTACTTCTCGGAGCAGGAGTGGCGGGAGCTCGCGGCTTGGCAGAAGGAGCTCTACCAGCAGGTCATGAGAGCCAATTACGAGACTCTGGTCTCGCTAGGTAAGCTGTGGGCTGTCGTGGAGCCGCGTCCTGTGAAGGCCTCTTGGTGCTCCTGTTAGGTGGGGGTTCCTCAGAGATTAACTCAGAAAGGCTTTTTACCCCAGATCGTTTTCTTGATACTTCTGTAAGCAGGTGGTGTCAGGTGGCCAGAGGTGATCCAATACGTGTGAGCGCTTCACATCATGATTTAGTCTCAGAATCCAGGATTTCCCAGCTAGGAGCACATTGGCTCTGCCCTGTGGATCCTCATCCTAGCAGTGGCCTCCTGGGGGTGCTAATGGTCGTCTTCGCAGTGAGATTCTGGGAGGATACACACTGAGGTGTTTAAGAATGGCTGGTTCTGTGCTGTTTCAGTAATGGATGTTTTCTTTGGTCTTTTTCCTTATTTAGTCATTGTATTTCTCCTCCTCCTCCTCCCTTCTCTCTTCTTCCTTCTTCTTTCTCTTACATGCTAGGCAAGTGCTCTACCAGAACTACAACCCGAGCCTCCTTACATTTCCTTTTATGTATTAAGTAAAGTAAGTTTTTAAAAATCAGTCTGTTTGGGGCTGGAGCAGTGGCTCGGTGGTTACGGCACTTGCCCGGTGTGCTTGAGGACACAGGTTCAAACCCCAGCACCCATGTACACAACTAAGTGTCAGAGGAATGAAAGCCATGGGAAAAACTCAATAAAAATTGATTCTCTGGGCTGGAGCAGTGGCTCAGCAGTTACGGTGCTTACCTGGGAAGTACAAGTGCCTGGGTTCAAATCCCAGCACCGCATACACAACAAAGTCTTGGAGCAACAAAAGCCACATGAAAAACTAAATAAAAATTGTTTCTCTCTTTCTCTCTCACAGTCACTCTCTCAAAAAAAAATTGATTCTGTCTCTCTCTCTCTGTTCCCTCTTTCTTTAAAAAAAAAAAAAAGTCAACTGTCAGGGCTGGAGCAGTGGCTCAGTGGTTGGAGCGCTTGCCTGGCATGCACAGGTTCAAACTCCAGCACCAGGTTCAAACTCCAGCACCACATACACAACTGTCAGAAAAACAAAGGCCAGATGGAAAAATAAACAAAATTCATTCTTTCTTCTTTTTCACTTTCTCCCTCCCTCATTAAAAAAAAAAACTTGAAAGTTTATTCTCTCTTTAAAAAGAAATGAAAATGTGAAAAGAAGATAATTTAAAAAAAAAAGATATTGAAGCATTTGCCATTTTGTTTTTGGACCAAATACAACATTGCTAAATATATGGGGACCATGACAAAACTAAAACAGGACAACTGGTCCAATAGGTCTGGACAGGCGAGGACACACATTAGATGGGTGGCTGTTTACTTCTCTTCGTGTAAACCTGTACCTTGTCTGTTGACATCTCATACATTGTCCCAGAGGTGAATTTTGAAAAATCTAGAAAGTGTGCCTTAAATATAGTACTCGAGGAAACCAAACTGCCTTGTCTGCCTTCTCTGTGCAGATGATCGACTTCCCAAGCCAGAACTGATATCCTGGATTGAGCAAGGAAGGGAGCCCTTCAGGAGCTGGGGAGAGCCACAGAAACCCAGAAGTGTGATTCACCCTGCTGATGTGCATTTTGATCCATTGGCTGAAGGACAGCTCTTCAGGGGTGAGTATTAAGAAATCAGTTTCCAGAGCTAGAGAGGTGGCTCAGTTGCATGGCACTTGCCTGGCATGCTCAAGGACCCGGGTTCAAACCCCAGCACCTCATACACAACTAAGTATTTAGAGCAATGAAAGCCACATGAAAAACTAAATGAAGTTGCTTCTCTTTCTCTCCCTCCCTCTGTCTCTTAAAAAAAAAAAAAAGGAAAAGAAATCAGTTTCCCTTCTGATTTTTGTCTTCCTGTTTGGTTGAGTTGTGGCTTGGTAGCTCGTGTTCTCTACAGAAAGGCAGTTAAGGGGTGAGGAGTGTTGGTTCTGGAAGCTGAGTCTGCTTCTTTCTTTCTTTTTTTTATTTAAGTGGGGACAGTGAGAGAGAGAGAAAGAGAGAAGCAATCTTTCTTTAGTTTTTCATGTAACTTTCATTCCTTGGACACTTGGTTGTGTACATGGTGCTGGGGTTTGAACTCATGTACTCACGCATGCCAGGCAAGTGCCGCAACCACGGAACCACCTGCTTCTTGCCTTTTGTGGGCAGGTTATTGAGCTTCTCGGTATTTCAATTCCTGATCTGTAAAATGAAGGTAATGAGGGGGCTGGAGTGGTGGCTCAGCAGTTTCGGCGCTTGCCTGGCAAGCACAAGGACCCAGGTTCAAACCCCAGCACCACGTATACAACTAAGTGTTGGAGCAACTAAGGCCATGTGAAAAACTAAATAAAGTTGTTTCTTTCTTTCTCTGTCTCTCTCACTGTCCCTCTCTCTTAAAAAAAAAAATTAAAAAAATACTTAAAAAAATAAATAAAATAAAAAGAAGGTAATAAAAGTATCATTTTGAGATTCGTGGAGGTTTTTGTTTGTTTAAACCAGGGTCTTACCAGGTTGCCCAGGCTTGGTCTTGAACTCCCGGGCACAAGTTATCCTCCATCTCAGCCTCCAGAGTAACTGGGTCCGTAGGCCCGTTCCACCACGCCCAGCTCAATTTGGGATTCTTTTTTTTTTTTTCAAAGATAGAATCAATTTTATTTTTTCATCTGGTTTTTGTTTTTCCTCCACTTAGTTGTGTATGTGGTGCTGGGGATCAAACCTGGGTCCTCGCACATGCCAGGCACGACAGACTAAAGCACTGTCTCAGAATAAAAAGTAAAAAGGGCTGGGGATGTAGCTCAGTGGTTAAGTGGCCCTGGGTTCAATCTTCAATCTCTGGTACGAAAAAAAAAAAGTCAGTATTAGAATACTGACTAAAAAAGTCAAATAGGAACGCTGAGATCGCTTGTTTTAGTTTTTAGCTGCTGATTTTTTATGATTGGATGCAGAAGTGCTTTACCACTGAGCTACATTCCCAGCCCATTTTGAGGTAGGGTCTCACTTACGTTGATTACAGCCTCACTAAGTTGTTGAGGCTGGTCTTGAAATTATGATCCTCCTGCCTCAGCCTCCTGAGTCACAGGGATTACAGGCGTGCACCACTGTACCCGGCTAGCAACTTCTTTTTGGAGAGGAAAGGGTATTGATTTTTTTAAAAAGTTATTTCACTTTTTACTATCTATTATTAATTTTTCCAGTGAGCTATTTTAAAACTTGATAGAGGCTAGGAGTACAATTCATCAGTCAAGTACATACCCTCGGTTTAATCTCCAGGATAAATAAATAAATAAATAAATAAATAAAAAAAACACTGGCATGAGTAGGGGAAGGGAGGGAGGAACAGACCTGAGCCTGGCTGCCTTGTGTTGGGGCAGAGAAGCACACAGATGGCATAGATCTCTGGTATTAGGGCTCTGTAGGAGCTTACTGCCAGTGTCACCTTGTGACTCTAGAAAGGTCTGCATGGAGAGTGGGG
>PVKS010007435.1:58023-73045 GCA_004027875.1 Aplodontia rufa
TAAAAAAAAAAAAAAAAAAGTTTACATAGTGGGCAGATGGGATTCAAACCCGGCAGTTGGATCCCTGAGCTTGCACCCGGTTTGAGACCTGTATTTCCCTTTTCAATATCATTACAACATAGGTCTGCTGAGCTTGCTTTCAGCAGACGTCTCCAGGCTCCTTTTGATCATGCACTGGAGCCACACTACGTGGTTGGGTAGCTTGGTGGAAGTGGGTTCTTAGGCCATGCCGGGTCACTGTTATGAGTCACTCATAGACTTAGTCATGCCATGGACAGGAAGACTGACTGCATTTTTGCTTTCAATTTCAGGAAGCCAGGAAGCTGTGAAATCAGGAGAAACTAAATGTCATTTCCAGTTCTGTCCTCTTCAGAGCCAGTGTTCCCTTGGATTGTTTCTAGGGGAAAGGGAAGATGATTCCTTCCACCCTGATCACGGCAGCACCCCCAGAAATCCAAAGGCACATGACACACAGGTTCTGGCTGCCCTGGTCCACAGCCCCAGCAAGGTTGTCCCCAGAGAAGGGCTTCCAAGTCACAGAGCACTGGGTCACCCTGGCTTGCGGGAAGTCCCCTCTTGGCAGAGCACCCAGCACCCTTGCCCGGTCTGTGGAGAAGGGTTTTGGAAGAAGCAGCACTTGGTGAAGCACCAGAGGAGCCACTCCAAGGATGCATCATGTAGGGCCTGGAAGAAGTTCAGCAGACAGGTTGATGCACAGGAGCACGGGACTGTCCCCCGGGCCCAGAGGCACTTTCGATGTCCTGACTGCGGGAAGAGCTTCCGCCTGAAGCAGTGTCTTCTGAGACATCTGGCTGCCCATACAAGGAAGAGCCCATTCCAGTGCCCTGAGTGCCAAATGTGCTTCTGTCACGAGCAGACCCTTCTCAGCCACCGCCTAGTGCATGAGGGGGAGAAGCCTTCCCAGCACCCCAAGTGCAGCGAGAGCTTCTTCCGGTTGGACAGTGCACAGGCCCACCAGTGCCAGCACAGTGGGAAGAAGCCAGCCTCCCTGAGGGATGGCATCATTGTGCACTCAGGACAGAAGCCAGGACCAGGCCAGGACTGCGAGGAACACAGCCCCTGGGAGGGGGCCTCAGAGGCTGTGCAGTGGGGCCACAGTCACAGTGGGGAGAGGCCCTGCTCCTTGGAGGGTGACAGGCGCATCTGCGCTAGGCCCGGGATGTCCAGCCGCTTCAGAGTGCACGCGGGAGAAAAGCCCTTGCAGCGCTCGGAGTGTAACAAGCGCTTCCGGCTAAGTGGCCCGCTCGGGGTCCAGCCACGTGTGCATAGTGGGGAGAGACCCTTCTCCTGCAGGAAGTGTGGCAAGGCCTTCACCAAACGGTGCACACTCGTGGAGCACACCCGAGTGCACAGCGGAGAAAAGCCTTTCTGGTGTGCCCAGTGCGGCAGGGCCTTCCGCCAGAGAGGCCAGCTGCGGAGGCACCAGCGGCTGCACACAGATGAGAAGCCCTTTCAGTGCCCAGAGTGCCAGCTGCGCTTCCGCCTGCGGAGCATGCTGACGGCCCACCAGCTGCGGCACGGCGGGGAGCGGCCCTTCGCCTGCAGCGAGTGTGGCCGGGGCTTCACGCACCAGTGCAAGCTCCGGGAGCACCTGAGGGTGCACAGCGGGGAGAGGCCCTTCCAGTGCCCCGAGTGCGGCAAGAGCTTCCGCCTGAAGGGCATCCTCAAGGCGCACCAGCGCACGCACAGCAAGGAGCGGCCCTTCCCGTGCGCGCAGTGCGGCAAGGGCTTCACCCGGCAGTCCAAGCTCAGCGAGCACCTCCGCGTGCACAGCGGCGAGCGGCCCTTCCCGTGCCCGCAGTGCGACAGGAGCTTCCGCCTGAAGGGGCAGCTGCTCAGCCACCAGCGCCTGCACACGGGCGAGAGGCCCTTCCAGTGCCCCGAGTGCGACAAGCGCTACCGTGTGAAGGCCGACCTGAAGGCGCACCGGTTGCTGCACAGCGGGGACATGCCCTTCTCCTGCGAGTGTGGCAAGGGCTTCGCCAAGCAGTCGAAGCTCGTGGAGCACATCCGGACGCACACTGGGGAGAAGCCCTTCCAGTGTCCCAAGTGCGACAAGAGCTTCCGCTTGAAGGCGCAGCTGCTCAGCCACCAAGGCCTGCACACGGGGGAGAGACCTTTCCACTGCCCCGAGTGTGATAAAAACTTCCGGGAAAGGGGACACATGCTTCGGCACCAGCGCATCCACAGGCCTGAGAGGCCCTTTGCCTGCGGCGACTGTGGCAAGGGCTTCATCTATAAGTCTAAGCTGGCGGAGCACATCAGAGTGCACGCAAAATCCTGCCGTGCTCCAGATGAGCCTGACGTCAAGAAAAGGCTTAGCCAGCTGTTTGCAATGATAGAGGCTGACTGGAGTTGAGGCAGGGGGCACGGCAGAGCAGCAAGCAGAGCTGGCCCTGCCCGGGGGCCTCAGCAACACGGCCAAACCCACCGGAGACAAATGTTAGCCACGGGGTCCTACTTTGAGCAAGAATCGCATACACATTAGGAATACGGGAGACCATAAAGGATTTTGTCTTTTGACAAAAGCTCAGTGGTAGTATTTGCTTAGCACGTGAGAGGCCCTGGGTCCAATCCCTGGCACTTAAAAAAAAAGAAAAGAAACATCAGTTACTGCCTGTTCATTGATAAAAAGAGATACTTGTTCTTCCTGTCTTTTTTTTTTATTTGGTTTTTCCTGTGGCTTTCATTGCTTTAACACTTCATCGTGTAAGTGGTGCGGGGGTTTGAACCTGCATCCTTGCTGCATGCAAGGCAAGCGCAGTAACCATTGAGCCAGCACCCCATTCTCACTTTCTGTCTTCTTAGGTGGTAAGTTTTGCCCAGATGTTAAGATAGCTCTATAGCACACCAAATTGAATTCAGAGAACCATCCTCTGTAAGGATGGGGGGGCCTATCAAATGCCATTTCTACTTTTTATTTTTTTTCTAAATTGTGGATTAAGTCCAGTAAGTTTGGTTGCTGGCTTGCTGCTTTTGCATTTGATTTTGGCTTATTTCTTTTGAATCGGATAGCAGTAAGATGAATTCTCTGAATCTTTTGTCTGTGTGAATGCTGAAGGCCCACAGTGGTTTACCCAAGGTTGCTCCTAAGGAGAAGCTGCTGATTGCAGCCACATGTGGCCCATCTGAGTAGAGGAAACACCACCAGAGGTGCTGAGAGGTTGGGTCAGGAGTTAGAGGCTTGGGAGTTCCACAATGGAGATGCTACAGGAAGCTGAGAGAGGGAAGGAGTCTCCCAAGAATGAATACTCAGAGCAGGTGATTAAAGGCCGAATTGTGACAAAATAATGAAGCATTATAGGCAACAGCAGTTTAGGGAGTTTCCAGGCAAACGTTAACAGCAATACAAATAAGCCCAGGAAAAAGGTGAGGGCTACTGTAGCTAGGTCGGATGAAAGTCGTGTGAGCTCCAAGTGTACCTACTCTAAGGGCTGAGTCATATTCCACATAAAGAATTCCTAATTTTCAGAGGACTGAACTGTAATTCTGAGGGATGACAGAAAATTAGATTTATCAGTAGACTATAACAATATTTCACAAATGGTTTTCTCTGGAACACTAGCTTCAAAGATATTCTGTAGAGAATTACATGGCTGGTTACACAAAGATCCTAATTAAATTGACTTATTACATTCTAAATATAAATGAATTCCCAAAGATTATCCATTTCTTTCTTTCTTTCTTTCTTTCTTTCTTTCTTTCTTTCTTTCTTTCTTTTTGTTGTTGTTTTTGTTGTTGTTGTTGCTGCTGCTGGGGATTGAACCCAGCTGTACCAAGGAGCTACACTCCCGAGACAGGGTCTCAATAAGTTGCTGAGGGTTTCCCCAAGTTGTTGAAGTGGACCTCAAACCTGCAATCCTCCTGCTTTAGCCTCTTGAGTCACTGGGATTACAAGTACCACCACACCCAACAGATATTAAGCATTTGAAGAAAAAAATTACCTGAAAAAGAAAGATCAAGATAAAAGAGTTAAAAACTGGCTGGAGCAGTGGCTAAGCAGTTACGGCCCTTGCCTGGCATGCGCAAGGTTGCGGGTTCAAACCCCAGCACCAGAGCAACAAAGGACACATGAAAAATTAAAATTGATTCTCTTTCTCTCTCATTGTCTCTCTCTCTTAAAAAAAGAAAGAAAGGTTAAAAAGCATCCTGAACAAATCTTGTAGTTCAGGAACAAAAACTAGTTTACATTTATTTGTGTGTTTTTTTTTTTTTTTTTTTTTTTGGTGAACCCAGGGCTGAGCACATGCTAGGCAAACACTTTTGCACTGAGCTGTATACTCCTATCCCATTTTAATATTTTATTTTGAGATAATCTTGCTAAGTTGCTGAGGCTGGCCTCAAATGTGTGATCCTCCTGCCTCAGTCTTGTGAGTAGTTGAGGTTACAGGTGTGTGCTATCATACCTGGTCAAAAGCTAAAGTTTATTTATTTTTTGGTACCAGGGGTGCTTACTCTGAGCCACATCCCCAGCCTCCTTTTTTTTTTTTTGAGACAGGGTCTTGCCAAGTTAAATTGCTGAGACTGGCTTTGAACTTGAGATCCTCCTGCCTCAGCCTCCTGAGTTGCTAGGATTACAGGCATGCACCACAGCACCCAGCCAAAAGCTAAATTTTGAAAACAACTATTCAGAAAACCTGGAGAAGGTACCGTTATCATAAAACAAAAATATAGAAAGGGAACATCTAGAAATAAAATAGTAAGAAGTTTTAAACACTGATTATTAAAATTTTTAGATTTTCAGTAGAATTAGTTACATCTCCCAAAAAGTAGAACAAAAGATCTAACAGGTGGAAAACGAGAGTAAGAAGATGAATTGTGTAAATACTAGTTTTGCCCAGTTTTTTACTAAACATTTGATTCTCTTTTCAGCTTTTTTCAAGATTATATACATATATTCTGTAAGCATATCTATGCATATGTGATAGAAATCAGGGGGAAGTGGGTGAAATAAATGAAACCGAAAAAGGTGTACCCACAAAAACCCAGATGTAATTAACCTTTATGCATTTATATAAGGTTTGTGTAGTAACAAGGAAATTTTGAAAGTAAATTTTTAAAAAGTAACACAAAAATAAAATTTAAAAATTCACTCTTGGGGCTGGAGTGGAGGCTCAGCAGTTGCTGTGGTTGTCTGGCATGTGTAGGGACATGGGTGGGAACTCCAGCACCGTGTACATAACCAAGTGTTGGAGCAATGAAGACCATATGAGAAACTAAATAAAGTTGATTTCCTCTTTCTCTCATTTTCCCTCCCTTTCTTTGGGGAAAAAAAATATCACTCTCGAAAAGGGGCCTGAAACACTCCTTTTAATAAAATACATAATTATATAAATCATGTATATAAAAGATATAGAAGAATGTCTAATTCCAAATCCTTTTAGAACTCTAAGATGCAATTAGGAGTTTCTCTCACTCTGATGTTACAGAGAAGGAAACAAAACCCACAACGTCTTACCCACAGTCTCAGACCCGGTCAGTGACCACACGGTACACTCTGCAGGTCTGATTTCAGGGCAGGGATTACTTTCACTGCCCTTAATTGGAAACCCAGGAAGTGCATGTTCTGTAGATAAGAAATGTTGGGTGCACAGACACCCCCGAGCAACACAGTTACCTAAGCCAGGTAGTTCATTGCAGAAGCTGAGCTGGGGGTGGGGTGGGGTGGAGTTTTCAAAATATGAAAGAACACACGGAAAAGAATGGGGAAAACCAAGTGTTCAGTGTAAAAATCACACTGGCCTCCGTGATACCCAGCAGCATCTTAAAGAGACAACAGGCTAAGGAATGGGATTCTTTGTTTAAATAGGGAAGAAAAGCAATTCAGGAATTAATGGGAGGGGTGCTCAGCGGTTATAGTGCTTGCCTGGCATGCATGAGGACACGGGTTCGCACCACTTACACAATGAAGTGTTGGGGCAACAAAAGCCACATGAAAAACTACATAAAATTGATTCTCTCTCTCTCTCTCTCTCACTGTCCCTCTCTCTTAAAAGGAAAAAAGAAAGAATTAATGGGAATTGGGCTGGAGTGGAGGCTCAGTAGTTAAGTGCCTGACATGCATGAGGACCCAGGTTCAAGGCCCAGCACCACATACACAAGTAAGTGTTGGAGAAACAAAAGCCAGATGAAAAAGTAAATAACATTGATTCTTTTTCTCTCCCTCTCTCTCTCAAAAAAAAAAAAAAAATTAATGGGAACCATTGAAGATTTGGGAACAAAGGGATTATTTAGGGATGAAATGGAAACCTTTTTTAGATTGAATGTAATTGATTGCCTCATTCTACCAAAATAGGTTTTTGTTTTTTTTTTTAAGAGAGAAGGACAGAGAGAGAGAGAGGGAGAGACAGAGAGAATGAATTTTTGTTGAGTTTTTCACATGGCTTTCCTTGCACTGACACTTAGCTGATAGTACATGGGGGCTGGGTTTTGAACCTGTATACTTGCACATGCCAGGTAAGCGCCATAACCACTGAGCTACCACTCCAGCCCCTACCAAGACAGTTTTTTTGAGGAAGGCTCCTCTCACCCTAAATTAGGCAGTTTGGAGTTACTAAACAAACAAAAATGCAAAGACTTTTAGGTGTAATTGACAAAAGGCAGTTTGCAGATGTTTTAAAATGAAATAGGAACAAACTACTGAAAACTAGAGAATTCTTAATTGTGACCCCATTCTCTGAGAACTGCTCCTTGCCCTTATATCCTGTGAGTCTGCCAGTAGACTATACAGAAAGGACAGGCTCAAAAAACATGTAAATGAGAGGTTGTTAAGGGAAAAGCAACAATTTGTGAAGGAAAAATGCATTTTTGGTATATTGAAAGGATAAAAGAGTACCTTCTTACCATGTCCTTTTGGATGTTTAACAGACATCTCAGATTCAACATTTCTTTTTTTTTTTATTTTCATTTTTTCTCCCAGTTTTACACAAACTCAAACTTTTATTTTTTTTTATAAATTTTAGTTTTTTTTTTAAAGAGAGAGGGACAGTGAGAGAGACAGAGAAAGAGAGAAACAACTTTATTTAGTTTTTCACATGGCCTTCGTTGCTCCAACACTTAGTTGTGTACGTGGTGCTGGGGTTTGAACCTGGGTCCTTGTACTTGCCAAGCAAGCACTGAAACCACTGAGCCACCGCTCCAGCCCCAAACTTTTATTTTTAAGAGAGATTTTATGTTCTTTTTTATGTGGCTTTAGTTGCTCCTAACATTTTGTTGTGAATGTGGTACTGGGGTTCAAACCTGTGTCCTCATGCATGCCAGGCAAGTGCCACAACCGCTGAGCCACTGCTCCAGCTGGAGATTCAACATTTCTAAAATGGAACTCCCATTTTTCCTTTCTTATCCTGTTCTTCTACCATCAGTTAAAGAAAACGTTACCTTCTAGTTTCTCAAGTCAAAAATCTTGGTATTGTCTTTGACTCCT
Source organism: Aplodontia rufa (assembly GCA_004027875.1). Taxonomy (NCBI): domain Eukaryota; kingdom Metazoa; phylum Chordata; class Mammalia; order Rodentia; family Aplodontiidae; genus Aplodontia; species Aplodontia rufa. The sequence continues at coordinate 65,468 of PVKS010007435.1, forward strand.
CTTTTTCTCTCAGAACTCTCACTTAACTGTAAATCCTTCTGGCTCCACCTTCAAAATATATCCAGAACATCTCCCTCCTGGCCACTTCCTCCAAGACCACCTTGTTCAAGTCAGCGACGTGCATGCTCAAGCAGCTTACGTGGAAGATGTGGGCTTGATGCCAGGCAGAAAGATCATACTGTAAGCAGCTGCTTGGGTGTGGATGTCAGAGGATGCGATCAGCGGACTCAGCAATCATACCAGGGGAGATTCCTTCCTTTAGCGTTTGCTATACATCCATCCCATTTGAAAGAGCTAATGGAATGTTTTAACAAGATTCTCAGCAATAAAGACCTCCATAACTGAGTGATGGCTTTTCCCTACTCCCACTAGGTCTTTAAGAGAAATCTTGCTTTTGAGAGTGAGACAGAAAGAGTCAATTTTACTTATTTTTTTTCCTACATGGTGTAGTTGTGTATATGGTGATGGGAATCGAACCCCTGCCCTCGGGTCTCATGCTTGCCAGGCATGCGCTCTGCCGCTGGGCCTCTCCAGCACTTTAAGGGAAACCTTGTCATTGAAAGGCTCAGGAGCACTTTGCCGGCAGTGAAGGTTCCTGATGAGCATTTGAGAATCCTGGTATGGATGCTGCTGGTGTGGACCACTCAGAGTAAGTCTGGGATGAAGTAGCCAGAGGAGAAACACGACACATGGTGTCTGGTCACCAGCTACGGAGAACCGGGACCAGGAGCGCACACCTGCAGTCGGTGATCACCGGCTGGGTGAACCACTGCGATCTTGTCTGAGAACTTCGCGGTGGCCAGCAGCAGACATCTGCAGAAGGATGCAGAATCTGATCGCCACGCCCCTCCCAGGTTCCCAAGGGGGAGGAGCCCAGATCTCTCCCGAACCTTTGAAGACCGCCCAGGTGATAGGAGAGCGGTGGAGAGGTGAATGGAGTGGTGAACCGGCAGTGTAGTGGCAAATTCATTTTGAAGGAAGGCAGTGCAAAGTAGCAAAAATCGAGACAAAAGGGTCCTAGCCATGATCCAATTTCCTCCGATGCATGCAGTTTCAGATCCGATCTTGTGTAAACAAAAGAGCACTGGGTCTGTGCTGGTTTCCCCTCCTCTGCGCCAGTAGACCCGACGAGCCCGGGATCCGGGCCGCGGAGGCTGTTGGCTCATCCTGCCGGCAGGCGGCGCTGTAGGAGCCGAGCCCGAGCTGCGTCCAAGCGCAGGGGAGGTAACGTTCCCAGGATGCCCCGCGTGTCTCCATGGCAACAGCCCTAGGGGGCGTGTCCGGGCAAGGCTCCGCCCACAGGGACAGCGCTGGCTCCCCAGACTCGGGTGACGAGTCCGAGCACCGGCTGCGGGCGGCGACCATCTGTGTGGGCTCCATCCGCCGTCTCTGGCCCTTGCTGGCAGTCGCAGGAAGACTTCAGGCGATGCAGAGTCTTCAGCGCCACCAGGTGCCGGGACGCGGTCGGTGACATCAGTGGAGCAAAGTCAGAGCCAATTCTGAGGCAGGTGAGCAGAGAAATGGGAACTACGTTTTGGTCGTATTAAATTAAGCCCTAGACTGCACCACTAGGTAAGTCAAGACGCGTTGTGACTCCTTTGTCACCTGTCCCATGCTGGATCTGTCTATTGCAAATGAATCTTGTGGTCTAATTGTATTAGCAGTGTTACTGGGAAAGGAAATTCGGCAGCAAGGTTGCCGTTTTATAAGGGGAAAAAAGTTTCGTGTTTAAAAGTAGATATTTTAACCGGGTGTGGTGGCCCAAGACTGTAATCCCAGAGGCTCGGAGGACGGAGAGAGGAGGATCGCGAGTTCAAGGCCAGCCTCAGCAATTTAGCAAGGCCCTAAGCAACTCAGTGAGACCCTGTTTCAAAATAGAAAGGACTGGGGATGTGGCTCAGTGGTTAAGCGCCCTGGGTTCAATCCCTGGAACCAAAAAAATGAAAAAAGGTTAAAAAAAAAGTATTTTACAGTGGCCAAAGTTACTATCAGTTATTCTTCAATCTTGTTAACAAACAGTCATTAAAAACTGGATATTTCTTTTAACTTCCAGGGAAGCAGGACAACAAGAAGCCCAAATGAGGGGTGCTGCCCTTTGGGTAGTCTTCAAAGACACCCAAAATAGAAAGTTTGTAGAAAAAGGATATGAGTTGTTTTCAAAGTCTAACCAAAGATCTGATATACAGGCCCTGGGCTGCCAGGAGCCTTGATCTACCTTCTAAAGCATTCTGGTCTCAGGGCTCTGCCCAGCTCCTGGAGGGCTCTTCAGTGTGGCACCCTGCCTCTGCTCTGTGAAAAAAGTTCTTGAGTGAAGAGCCAACCAATGAAACAGCAGGACATTGGCTCTGAGTGTCCAGAAGCCCAGAGAGCCCTCCAACCTCCACCACCTTGAGGTCTGGAGAAGGGAAAGCTCTTCCCCTGCGGCTATAAGCAGGACTTTTGCCCCTGGTTATATTTGGGATCATTAGGTTGTCACTCCTGGTCAGTGTGACAACAACTTCCCCAGAAGAGAAGTCTAGCTAACCAGCAGTCTGTGCACACAGAACAGAAGCCTTCCAGAACCCTGAATGTGACAAAAGCTGTGTGAAGAGTGCCAACGTAGACACTGGGGAGCGAGTCGGTCCCTTGTGCTGAGGAATGGAAACTGAGGACCCACGTCCATCTGCACAGCGGTATGGAGCCATTCCTGTGCCCTGCGTGTAGTCACCTGCGTGTGGGCACAAAGGGAAGAGACCTTCCAGTGTCCACAATGTGGCCACTTTGCTTCCAGACTTCCCTCACCACCTACACAGTGAAGTGAAGAGAGAATTCCCCTTCAGTGACTGTGAGAAAAACCCCTGAAATCCCAGCCTGTCACCCACACCCCACTAGACACAGGTGCCCAGAATATAAGAGTTTTGCTACAAAGCCAACATCCGTACCTAAGTCTTTTTCTTACCCACAGTCTCAGCTCATCAAGCCCCTCGCTGTGCACAGTGAAGGAGGTCCTTCCAGTGCCCAAGATGCAACAGAAGGTAGCTTCGCCTGCCTGGAGGAAATCCACATGGCCACCAGGGTCTACACAGAGGGCAGAGACCATTACGGAGCTCCGATGTAGCCAGGCACACCATCCACACTGCTGGGTTGTTTTCTCTGCTTCATAGGAGATCATTGGCATGGTTTACTCTTACTAGATTTTTTTTTAAAGAGAGAGTCAATTTTTATTTATTTATCTGGCTTTTGTTTTTCTGAGACTTGGTTGTGTATGTGGTGCTGGGGTTTCCAAACCAGATCCTCAGCATGCCGGCAAGGGCTCTGTTGCTGAGCCAACTCTCCAGTCCTTACTAGACTTCCTGTAACTAGTTCTGACTGCCCCAAATTGGTATGTCAAGTACATACTGGATTTTGGCATTAGTATTATGCATGGTTAATGTCACTAATAATCTAAGGACAAAATTAAACCTCTGAAACTCAGGGAGCTGACTCTTGATTATTAACAGGAACAGCTCATGACTTACTCAGGTACTAAAATGGAAGTTGCCTCTCTTGAATTCTGTGATCATCCCTGAACTCTTGTTGTTCTGCAGAGGTCCATACTCCACCTTCTTACTCCATACATTCTCCAGGAGTGATTTTACTCACAGCTTCTACTAGCAATTCATATGCTGCCGGCTGCAAATTCAGCTCCTGGCCAGGTATTTCTCCTGAGCTCCAGCCCACATATCTACCTGCCTTCTATATGTCTTCCTGGATGCCTCGCAGGCACCTTAAACTCAACATGGCCCAAACTGAAATCACCCCTGCCTCACTCCTCCTTGGATCTGCCTGCCAATAACATGTTTCTGCATTCTCTGTCGCACTGAATGGCAGCGCTCGCTTCCTTCCTGACTCTGTGGTCCCTCCTCTCATATCTTTGTCAATCACCAATCTTCACACTGATTTAACTCGTGACTGCCATTATAGTCTCTCTAGTTTCTTTTATTTATTTATTTTGTGGTACTGGGAATTGAAGGCAGGGGTGCTTAACCACTGAGCCACATCCCTTTTTTATTTTCAGATTTCTTACTTTGAGATAGGGACTTACTAAGTTGCTTAGGGCCTTGCTAAGTTGCTGAGGCTGGCTTTGAACTTTTGATCCTCCTGCCTCAGCCTCCCTAGTTGCTGGAATTACAGGCATGTGCCACCAGGCCTGGGCTGTCTAGTTTTTGGTTTTTTTTTTAAACCTCCTCTCACCACCATCTGTCATAAGAATTGACAGGAGACCACCTTTTATCTAGGCCTCCTGTCTACGGCTGCTGCTACTTCCACACAGCCCCAGATTGATCTGTATGAAATTAAACATGACCTAGTCAGTCATGGCTCCCTGGGCACCATACTGCCCTTACAGTGCATCTGCCACTGCCTTTCCACCTAGCTGTTGTAAATAACCTGCCTTCCTCCAGATTTTCCGCGTTCTAGATCGTCGTAGACTCCCCTGTATCCACCATTTCCACCCACCTAGGTGGGAAGCAGGAATTGGGAATTTTATGGCATAAAATGTCTGTATTAGAGAATAAAGGCCACACATCAATGACCTCAGCTTCCACCCACTTTAAGAAACAGAGAGAGAGGGGGTGGAGCAGTGGCTCAGCAGTTGCGGCGCTTGCCTGGCACGTGCGAGGACCTGAGTTCAAACCCCAGCACCACGTACGCAACAGTGTTAGAGCAACAAAATTCACATGAAAAACTGAATAAAAGTTAAATCTCTCTCTTACTGTCCCTCTCCCTTTAAAAAAAAGAGAGAGAAAGAATATGAACCCAACAGTAAGCAGAAGAAAGGAAACAAAGGTCAGAGCCAAAATCTATGAAATAGAAAATAAAACAATAAGTAAAATCCGTGAAACTAATAGCTGCTTATTTGAGAAGGTGGATATAATTTACACATCCGTAGCCACACTAAACATTAAAAAAGAGAGGACAAATTATATCAGCAATAAGAGAGGTAACCTAACTACAGATTTTAAAGTGATTTAAAGTATGAGAACAGTGCCTCAGTTTGTTCTTATATGACAAAACACCTTGGATGGGGTCATTTACAAAAAAACAGAGTTTTGTTTTGTTTTGTTTTATTTTAAACATAAAGAGGAAGAAATTTATTTCTTACAGTTCTGGAGGCTGGGAAGTCGAAGACCAAGGTATCTGGTGAGGGCCTTCTTGTGGCGTCCTCATGTGGAAGAAGGCAGACATTCCAAGGGACATGAACGCTGTGTCCTCAGGTGCCAGAAGAGAGTGGACCCATCCCTCAGTCCCTGCCTATAAGGGTCCTGCTCCTGATCCACGAACGTTCTGCTCTCATGATTCAATCACTGTCACATTGCTGATTAAGTTCCAACTTATAAATTTTGGGGGGACATATTCAGAACATAGTAAATATTATAAACAACTTCATGCTAATTTTTTTATTTTTCTGATACTGGGGATTGAACCCAGAGGCACTTTACCACTGAGCTACATCACCAGCCCCTTTTTATTTTTTTATTTTAACATGCTGGTCTCAAATTTACAATCCTCCTGCTTCAGCCTCCCCAGTCTCTGGGATTACAGGTGTCTATCACTATACCAATAAATCTGACAGCTTACATGAAACAGGTAAATTTCCCCTAACTCCCAAAGTTCACATAAGAAGAAATAGATCCTCTAAATAGCTCTATATCTATTAAAGAAATTGAATTTATAATTAATATATTTGCCACAAGCAAATTTCACTAGAGAATCAAGCCAAGCATTTAAGGAAGAAAAAAGTACAAATTCTACACAAACTCTTCCAGAAAATATAAAAGGAGAAAATACTTCCAAATTATGAGGCCAGCACTACTGTTACTATCAAAACCAAAGATAAAATAAGAAAACTAAAGACCAGTATCAGTATCGTTTATAAAAACAGATTCAAGGGGCTGGTGCAGTGGCTCAGTGGTTACAGTGCTTGTCTAGCATGTTCAAGGATGCAAGTTCAAACCCCAGCACTGTGTATACAAGGAAGCGTTGGAGCAACAAAAGCCATATGAAAAGCTAAATAAAATTGATTCTCTCTCTTTCTCACCGTCCCTCTCTCTTAAAAAAAAATCTTCACTTATTAAAAAAAAGATTCAAAAACTCTCAATAGAATTTTAGCAAGTCAAAGTCAACAGTATATAAAATAATACATCATGACCAGGTGAGTTCTCAGGAATGCACTGGTCTAACTTTTTTTTTTTTTAAGAGAGAGGGACAGAGAGAGAGAGAATCAATTTTATTTAGTTTTTCACATGGCTTTCGTTGCTCCGAAACTTCATTGGGTACATGGGTGCTGGGGTTTGAACCCCTGTACTTGTACATGCTGGGCAAGCGCCGTAACTGCTGAGCAACTGCTCCAGCCCCCTGGTCTAACTTTTCAAAATTAATAAATATAATCCATATTAACAAGCTAAAAACTAAAAATCATATGATCCATTTCTTTCTTTTCTTTTTTTTTTAAAGAGAGAAGGACAGTGAGAGAGAGAGACAGAGAATCAGTTTTTATTGAGTTTTTCACATGACTTTCGTTGCTCTGACACATAGCTGTGTACGTGGTGCTGGGGTTTGAACCCGTGTACTTGTGCATGCCGGGCAAGCGCCGTAACTGCCCGAGCCATTGCTCCAGCCCCCATATGATACATTTCTGATTAAAAAAAAAAAAAAACAGCTGAGCATAGTGACACATGCCGGGGGCCAGCCCCAGCTGAACTCGGGTCCCCGAAGGTGGAGTGGAGTCGGATGATACGGAGGAACGGCTGGAACCTCCGGGACAAATTGCAAGCAGACACAGTTCCCTGCTTGAGCAAAATGCCGTCTGTCCTTTATTGCTGAACATTTTTATACAGGTGCACAAACAAGACTTTCATTATCTGCTTTATTATACAATTCTCTTTTTAGTTTCACAGCAAACTTAACATTTCAACCATTAGTACAATTTACGTCTTCGACCTTCCCACCACATAGACCATATGTAACTAATTGGTATAAACTGTTGCCTTTTTTCCTTCAGAGACTTCTTTAAACCGTTGCTTCACTTGATAAGAGAAGCGTTTGAAGTTTTTTGTGCTACGTTAATCTAGAAGCCCTATCTTAGCATAATTGAAAAGTTTTTTATTAGCTAGGGACCAAATGTAACTATTTGGTTCAAACTGTTTTAGAGCACCAGACAAAAAACTATCCACTTTATCACAAAGTCATGGTCAAATCTTTATAGACTGTTTCATGTACTGCACAGAGAAGCTTTATTTACTAAAAGAATAATATTGTAATTAATTCTTTAAGCCTGTTTTGATCAAACACTTCCCCAAACTACACCTCCCTATTTTTATCCAGAGGCTACTTAATTAGCTAGACTACATTCTAGGCTATTATACCCTATTAACTGCAGATCTAAAATGATCATGTCATTGTGACCTTACTAGATATATTATAGTTATCCTAAATCCTATAATTGTTAATTCTATATAATATTTGTGCTTCTTAATCTATGGGCTAAGAGGTAAAATCTAACTTCTACAAAGACAAGAAAGGCAAATGTGACTTATTTGTTGCCGAGGGGTCAAAACT
>PVKS010007436.1:0-72974 GCA_004027875.1 Aplodontia rufa
TAGTAATAATTTAAAAATATAATCCCATGGTAGTTAAATCCATAAACATCTTCCAAAAATCAAAACTTCAGCCCAAATGACTTATATGACTTACCCAAATATTTGTAAAAAATATTAACAATCATATACAAAGTTTTCCAGAGAATAGGATTCAAGTAACAATTTGGTAATGATATATGAAGTAAGTGTATATTTGTAATCAAAGCCAGAACACTACAAAGAATGGAAGTCACAAGCAGATGTGAACACAGGTAAAGTAATCTTAATTATCTAAACAAAATATTAGCAAGGTGAACCGAAAGATGAGGAAGACACACACACACACACCACTTATATCCATAGTAAAGGACACATTTTAATAAAATATGATTCGATTTAAAAATCAGTACATCAGTAGGCAATTTCCTAAAAAGAATATCTGAAAAAAACAAAAAAATTAAAATAACTCATTAATATCAATGACATAACAGTGCCTGTCAACAAAAATGAATATAAAATAGAAAAATAAGTTTGGAAGCTACCAAGTGTTGCTGAATTTGTGTCAAATAAGAACCACACATGTTGCATGTGGAAACATAAGTTGGTGAAATCTCTTTAGAAAACTCTTGCGTAATATTGACGGAAGTCGATCATATGTATTCACTCTAGTTATTTTTCTCTTAGGAATATAACGGGACTCTGTATATGTGGATAATAAAGAATCCTCACAAAATTTCTATAATTTCATTCATAATAACCCCCCCAAAAAAAAAACCTCAAATATTGCCCATCAGCCATAGAATGGATATATGTAAATTATGGAATATTTACATGTAAGAATATGCAAAAAAGGCAATAAGTAAGCCATTGTCTGGAGTGATGGATGAATCTCATCAGCAAAATGGAGGGAAAAGAAGTCAAAATGAAATGATTATAATATATAAACTATACATATTATTAAGTACAAATTTCAAAGTAAAGCCAAAATAATCCATGGTGTCAGGAGTCAGAAAGATGGTTACTTAGCTGGGGTGGTGGCACACACCTGTAATGTCAGTTATTCTGGAGGCTGAGGCAGGAGGATCACAAATTCAAGGCTAGCCTCAGCAACATTATGAGACCCCGTCTCAAAATAAGTAAAAAATAAATAATTGTAAAGGGTTGGGAATGTAAGTCAGTGGTAAAATTCCTCTGGGTTCAATTTCAAGAACAAAACAAAAAAAGGAAAAGATAGTTATCTTTGAAGTGATTTGAAATGACTTGGGGATGCTGCTGAAGGTCAAGACAGTAAAATGCTTGCTGGTGATGCTCTGAGGTTTGACTGCAGAGATCCTTTCCTGGTACTTTGCCTCTGTGAAAATTCCCCAAGGTGTGCACTTGTAATATTTTCACTTTTCTGTATTTCTACTTGACTTCAATAACTGGTTTAGCTTTTATGTTATAATAAAAATAGTGTCATATTTCATTATTTTTAAATTAAGAGTCACTGTTGAATAGTGTAAAGTGCACATGATTAAGCTTACAGATGGACCTTTATGAGAAGTGGGCTCGGAAAGCAAGTTGCCTGGGTTTGGACACTAATACCTTCAATTACTTTATCCGTGACCACAGGCAAAGTTCTTAACCTTCCTCAGTCTCAGTTACTGTAAAATTGGGGCACTAATAAATCCTTCTTTATAAGGCAGTTTTGAATTAAATGAAATACTTGCCAAGGACTTCATGCAGTATAAACACTCCATAAACATTGATTGTTATTAATTACTGGAAAACACACACTGTGGCCCCAGTTTTGCCAGCGAACGAGTTGAATGACTTTCATCAAGTTATCTGAGCATTTATAACCTTTAAATTCAATAATGATTTATTGTTTCCAGAATTTCTAAGGATTAAAGTTGTTACCATATGAGAAAATGCTTTTCAATCTGTAAAACTCCATAAGAAAGGGAGGATATTACAAAGATCAATAGAAATTTAACACAGGCATATAAAAAAAGAAAAATAGTAAATTCATCACCTGCTATTTCAGCAAATGCTATATATAACTCAATATTTTCTGATAAGGTCTGTGATATCTGACAGATGAAACAATTGGCATACAATATGGGAGAAACTTGCAGGGCAGTGGAAATTATGCAAAAAGATTATTATGAAATATCAAGATAGAATTGATTGTGTTTAATAAACACTTGAACTGACATCCATGAATAACTGGAAATTTGATACCGGTGTTATAACTGAAAATTTTTTCTTTCATTTTCTATATTGTTGATCTCAGTTCCAGTATCAAAACACAGTTGAATGTAAGAATAAGATGGGTGTGTGCATGCTCATGCTGACTGAAGCCGAGCTGGTCCTTTCCATGATATTCAATTATCAGTGACAGCCCACGATGCCACAATTGAGGTGGAATTGAGTTTTCTCCTGCTACACACAAACCAGTCTTTCTACGGACTTATTTATTTTAACTGATGGTTATTTGGCAAATGCTGATCTCCAGGGTATATCCAATGCCTGGCTTATGAAATAAAACTTAAACTAATTCAGATTACCTGCTTTTTCCTTTTTGAAGCACTACAAAGGTATAGAGATATGCACAACTCCTTTGTTAATCATCTGCCCAAAAACGTGATACGTTTTTTTCCATTCAAAACCCAATTCTTGCTTTCAAAATGAGGTTCATTATAAACTCCTACCTGCAACTAAGAGATAGTATGATAGAATTACAAAATATGCATTCTGTTTTCACTTGTTACACATCAATTCAATGCAAAAACATTGAAATAATGCTATAAGCAAATGCTGATAATTGATAGATAATTGAAACACAGTCACTGGGATGTTGTAGAAAAGTAGGAAACTTTAAAAACCTAGAGTAAAACAACTCAATGAAAGTTGCCTTATTGTACAAAAGAGAAAACTGTCAATATAGCTTGACTTTCTAATGCCAATTCAGATGGTGGGTCTATAACACCTGTGCAGGATTCTTATTTATTTATATGTAAATTAATATAAAGGTCAAAAGATTCTCAGAAAATTTAACACGTTTTAAAAATTTTAGTCTTAAAAATTATATTACTTTTTCCTCCAAAACTTAATTTAAAGGCATTTTTTGTTAAATAGTGATCATTATTTGTTAAAAAGTAAAATCCTATCAAAACCTGTGATTTTCAATTATTTTCTTTTTAATGGTACCATAAGAGTGACCAGTGCTAATGTTAAAAGCTATTAAGATTTATATGTGAATTTATGTGTTTTTGCTGCAAAATACAGATAATTTCTCATAAGTGAGGGTCACACAAATATATTGCTTTGTAATCTATATGTAGATTGTATGACATAGATTGAAGTTAAATTATAAGAATGTAGACACCCATAGCACTGTTTTTTTTACCTATAAAGCATTCTATTTGATTGATGATAAGAGTTTATTGAGTCTCCTATTGATGACCATATACATTTCAGTAATTTATATTCTATGTTTATATGCCTGCTGAGATTTCTATAGTCATTTTAATGTCTGGTATGAAAATTAATAATAAATCATTGGTGAAGAATAATGGACTTTATAAGTTAGGAGACATTGAGGTGATATTTTTTTACTTGGGCTCTAGATTTTTTATTTATTTAATAGTCATATTAGGTTAAAATTGGAAGACTTGATTTAAGCATCCTCCATTTGGGATAATCTCTGTATTTAAGGACCCCATTATTCTTTTAATAAAGATGTATTTCATACTATTCATCTTATCAATTATTAATTATGGATTTTTTTACATATGTGATTTGAGGACATAAAAATATATACATTCAAAGTCAAATATACTTAGTAGATTAAAAAGCTATAAATAGGAAGTGTAAAACTTAGTACAGGAAACAAAGCCTAACGAAAATCAGATTGTAAGTATGCATGACACAGTATACAACACTGAGACAGGAATTTGATGTTAGTTTCTTGGAAGCCTGAGCATCAAAAAAACCACATTCAGCACAAGAATACTTCCATAAAATCATAGCATTTTGAGAAATTTTCAAACTAACAGAAGGAAAACACAAATTTGTCCAGAAGCACATAGACAGTATCCATACGCACAAACCATGCAAACGTTGAAAAAATTGTCTAAGAAACTGAAGATTCAGGTTACTGACTGTGGTTATCATTTCTACTGCAAGTAGTTTGCAGATCTGACCATGAACAATTATGTTGCATTCAGATTAAATGGATCCCATTAAAGACCCACTAGAAAGAACAACTCAGAAGTTTCCCTCTTCAAAGGAGAGTCTTGCACAGGTTAAAGGTCAATGAAAGAATGTGGATCACCCAGCCAAGGGAAAGCAAGGACTCGAAGTGGGTTAGGATTTAAAATTAACCACTTTTATTTTAATTTCCTTTGGTTTTTGTGGCTATTTGGACTCTCAGATGACCATAGGGAACTGAAACATTGCACCAAGTGCTCTGGTTTGTGGAAATGTGACCTTCATTGCCTGAAGGAAGTTAGCTGGAACTGTTGGAGTGTGTGTTGCCAATTTAATCAGGAGGCCATTGGTGGTTAGAGATCCTGCAAAGTGATTATCAGAGAGATGTGGTTGGCATTGAGGAGAGGCGAGTTCTTGTTTTAGGTGAAGCGATTTGAAGGTAATGGAACTACGTTTTAAAGGTCAAATGTGGTAGAAAATAATTGAATAGCAAAGAAGACTGGCCACCTTAATTATAGTTGGAATATGACACAGAATTCACAGAATAAAAACGAGCAACAGCAAAGAGAAAGATTGCTTTGATGGAACATCATGAGCACAATTTTATCATGTTTGTGAGTTGTTTGTGGCTCGGCTCAGCCACCCACAGATAATACAATACTAATAATGACTAACAGGTGAACAGGAAACAAAAACCCGAAACCAATAAAACCATGCTGGGTTTTCCAGAGTCATAGCATCCTCTTCTGTGAACAATGACTGAGTTGGTTATGTAAGTATTTTTTCATCACACTCCAATAGCATAGGGGGGGAATGATTTAAAATAGGTCAAACGTCTTTATCCTGCAATCCTTCCAAATTGCTAAGAAAACAAAAAGATCATTTATAGAAGGCCAAAAATAGCATAAAATGAATGTAGAGCTCAATTACTGCTGGAGGAATATAATCATCAAAAAATCTGTAGGAACCAGGTGCGGTGATAAACATAGGTAACCCCACCAACTCCAGAGGCTAAGGCAGGAGTGCATGTTTAAGGCCAGTCTCAGCAGCTTAGCAAGCCTCTAAGCAATGCAGCAAGATCCTCCCTCAAAATAAAAAACAAAAAGGGTAACTGGAGGTGGTGGCTCAGCGGTTACAGCACCTGCCTTGCATGCACAAGTTTGTGAGTTGGAACCCCAGTACCATGTACACACCAAGTGTCGGAGCAACGAAGGTCACATGAAAAATTAAATAAAATTGATTCTCTTTTTTTCCTCTCTCTCTCACTGTCCCTCTCTTTAAAAGAAAAAAAAAAAAAATGCCAGAGAGGGCCGAGAATGTGGTTGAGAGGTAAATCACCCCTGATTTTGAACTGCATTACCAAAATAAAAACAAAAACAAAATAATTAGAAAAATTTTATTCAGCTAGTTGATTGATGAACCAAGTTCAGGACTCCAGGAACAGGTAGTACGGCACTTCTATTTAAAAAGTGACAATCCAGAACAAGGCTGTTAAGAGTAACAGTGGCTATTTAATTGTACCCTTAAATATTATTATAATAAAAAGATGAAAAATCTTAGATTTTCAAATACATGGCTCAAAATAACAATATGAGAAATAATAGTTGCCACCTATTTCTTACTGTATCTTTCTTGGAATTAAAAAAAAGTAACACATCAGGGAGAATAGAAGTGGTTTACAAGAGGCACCACTCCAGCCTCTCATTTCCACAAACATAAGCACAATATGTAATTTTTTTCCAGGACTATTTCTTATAAATTACATATTGTGACACAGGAGGCTCTAAGCACCATTTCAGGTAACTTATCGTCTTATAAATCAAGGTATTTACTTGGAGTGAGTGGAAAAATGTTAGGACTTGTGTATCTGATTCTATGTCTTTATCAGAGAATGTTTATAGCTCAAAGCAGAGAAAATATAAAGGATTACTTTATGTAAATGGAAGACAAACGTAAGCTAGAAGTCAGGACTTTAAGCAATTCCGTCTACAATATTGTATCTAATATGTTGGGTTTTGTGGAAGATAGAAATTAATTTTTTCAACTTTTGTTACATCGGTTTCACCATTCTATCCATTAACACAGAGAAACAAAATGGTTTAAAGAACCTAATTTCTAACAGCAAACTAAATAATCTTACATGATTTTATTGCATGCATGTATCATTACTTAGCTCTCCTAGAAATTTCAGTTGGGTCTGAACCACAGATCTTGGATACCTTATGTAGTCTACAGGTGTGTCTGGGGAAATCAAATACAGTGGGTGAAGGTGCACTGAGAAAGTGATCTTTGTTCAAAACTTAGATTTGGCAAGTGAAAAAATAAAAAAGGGAAGGGAGAAAATCAGGCAAATCCATACATAATTGTAGCAAGAGTTTAGGGCTTATGTTTGTGGAAATGAGAGGCAAATTTGGAAAAATAGATATGGCTGGAATTTTAAGGGCTTTAGATATAATCCTCTGTGTTACCGATTTTAAGCCAGTGTTTCTAAACATGTTCAAATTAATTTCAAAATCCCAAATAAAAGTATTAAATATATGAAAGCTCACAAACAAACCTAATTCAGGAATTTTTATTTTAGAGTTATTCTCCTCAGTTTACTAGTTGTCTCTGGAATGTTGCTTTTAATTATTTGTTAAATAATTCACATCTTTCTCGTAATTTTTTGGGGGTACCAGGTATTGAGCCCAGGGGTGATAAACTGATCCACATCCCCAACCTTTTTATTTTTATTTTCAGACAGTTGCTTAGGACCTCTCTAAGTTCTGAGGCAGGCTTTGAACTTGTGATCCTCTTGCTTCAGCCTCCCAAGTCACTGGGATTAGCACCTGCCTCTCATAATTATTATAAAATTCATTTCACTGCATGGATCAATCAGCTGTGCCGTGGGTTAGTATGCTCTAACCCAGAGCTGAACCTGTGTGGCAAGTTGGATCCACATGAAGTGTACCAAAACAACTGGAAGGCATGGAACTGAGCCATGCCTCTGCACCATGGCAGTTTCACAATCAGGACCCAGGGAGCTAATACCCAGGGAACTCCTCCTTGGAAGGCACAGATATAATTCTGCCCCTTCTGTCTTACTGGACTATCAGTGATTTCTGGGCTGCACTAGGAAGATTCTCACGCTGTCAGAGTAGAGAACTGATGTTTTAAATTGCTTGGTAGAGGTGTGCTGTGATTATTATGGAATGGCATAGTTGTAAATCTTTCTAGAACTAATTTTTCTATGTTTGGATCATTATTTACAAATACTACTTGTACAAGAATGACATCAGTAACAATTGCAGCCTGTGGTTAGTTACTATGAAGAATTTCATCTGAAGGAAATAACTAGAATATTTCACTAAGTGTTTCTGGGGAATTAATGAAAGCCACAGTTGATGTTTCCTAAAAGGACCATGTGAAAAATGGAAAAAGGAAAAGAAGAAGATGGACAGAGACAGTGATACAGAAAGAACAATCAGTTAAGATGAGAAAAAAACCTTACATGTCACAAAATATAAATACGGAATTTATAGTAAATCCTTAAATTTCTTTTTTACAAATAGTAAATTTTTATAGAGAAATAGTAATGAGCTAAATCTCTTTGCCTCTGCAAATTTGCCATGAAAAAAAATTGCATTTTCTACGTACTGACAATCATTTTTGGTTTTAAAATTGTGGGTATTATTTATTTTTTCCACATACATCTGAATAACTTTGAAAGTTTCTATAATCAACATTAGATTCATAGTCAGAAATTTAAAATATTTTCAACAGGGTATTTTTTATAATAAAACTCTATAAAGAAGTGACATTTCATTGTCGCTGATATTTATTGTAAACCAATCTGCCATTTACAACTTAAATGTAGGGAAAATATTGCATCCTGTTGGGTTCAGTGTGATTGAGTTCACCTGTGTGATAAAAAATGTATTTTCTATTAGTTTGTGTGGCCATAAAGTCAATAAAGGGAACAGCAGTCTTCCCCATAGAATGCTCACCTACTGTAGTTTTCAGCTTATTATATAGCAAAAAGGAACAAAATACTCATAGTAACAATGTATTTTTAATAGGTTTTCAAGCTGTCCCTTTCACAAAGAGTTGTGGCTGAATACAGATGTGGCTGCTGTGAGGTTTTATATGGGTGGACAGGCTGAACAAAAACCAGGTAGGGAGACATTTATCTAACACAAACTCGTGGGCTCCTGAGGCATAATGCCTACTGATTTTCCACTGGGGAACTAGTTCTGTTTTCCCTGAATGTGGCTCAATTTTCATGGGCAAAATGCTTTCTAGAAAGTAAAGCAAAGATTATCAAACATGCTAGAAATAAAGAGAAATCCTTAGGGGACTTCACTAATACACATACACACATGCACGCACACACACACATCCCTCACTGCAAAACAAACGGTAAATATCAGACTCCAGTGAGATAAGTACTCATCAATTCAAACTGATCACTAAAAATGTAAAGTTATGTTTAAAATTAGAAAGAATAAAACATAAGTACATTCAGAAAGCACATTTCTTCCTCCTAGTTGTTAGATACTAAAATAAATTTGCTTTGTTCCATTTAAATCTTCCAATTTTACAGCTCATGTCTACATTCTTTTCATTGAAACTGGTATATATTTGCTCAATTCAATTAGAGAATAGAGTCTAGGTAAAGCAAAGATTGGCAATCAACGTAAATACCTAGAATGCTCAGGCAGTTTACAAAACAAAAACAGGATGTCTTAATACTTGATGTTCTCAATTCCTAGTTTATCTTCAAATAATTTCCCTATTCTGATTGGTGTGAAAAAAAAACCCTCTCAATTGTAAAAAAAAAACAGTGTTTGTACAGTATTTGATGATAAATATCTCTTCTAATGTATGGAGACATTAAGGAGTGGTAAAGATTATGACAACTTAGGATCTCTAGCTAAGGGAAGCTAGGAGGATTTTTACAGTATTATCAGAGCTCCAGATATTTCAAGAAATCCTCAGTCAACATTGAGAAAAAGGAAGTTTAGCATTAAAATGAAACGTAAGAATGGATTTTTATAGTGTAAAACAAAATGTAGCACGGGATGTAGAATATTTGTTACATTCTCTGATCTGACACTTGAATGTGGAATTTAAATATTGATTGTACGGAGGCTGTATATGCGATGATCTAAAGCACTAAATCTGCAGTCCAAGTGTCTTGATGGAATTTGAACTTTGCCAGGTACAAGTGGTTTAACCTTGGGGACAATAATAGCAGTTACTTCCTAGGGTTATTGTGAGGAGTAGTTGAACTAACACATTCAAAGCCCTTAAGAGAACATGTGCTAAGTGTTTTTAAAAAATTATGTTATTAGAACTGAATGGATGAAAAGTAGCCTACAAATACTTTTGCCCCTGAGAGATAAAGGTAAACATGATTTATCTGTTTATCTCTAGATTATAACACCAAAGAGATGACCAGGAAATTTTTTTTCATGATGGTGGAATTGTGGGGAAAGCCATAACTCAGAACTGGAAAGACTCAAACTCAGACCACTGTTACAGTGCTAAGTACTCATGTGACCTTGGACACCAAATTTTCTGAAATGGGAAGTAACGATCCCTGATGTACAGATTGGCAATGAAGATCACAGTTAATATATGATATGTATGCATATCAGTAGTGCATATGGCCCTATGGTATTACTCCTTTGATTATGTTACCTTATGTGGCAAACAGATTTTACATAAGTAATTATGTTGATTTGAAAGTGGAAGGACTAAGGGACTTGGAGTTGTCAAATTGATTCACATGGGCTCTTTTAAGGTACAGAATTTTCTTCTGCTGGTGACAGAAGTCAGAAAGGTTTGAAGCATGAGAAGAATGTGATACCCTATAGCTGGCCTTCAAGATGGAACAGCTTCTAGGAGAAAACATTCAAGATGTCCCTGTGTGCAAAAACCTCTGAAAGCTGTTCAGGGAATGGGGATGTCATAACTATATATTCAGAGCAAGACTGACCGTGGAACCAAGGGACTATGGAGGTCCCGAGTCACTGGTTCTCTGAAATCATGCAGGAGGGATTTCACTTGAGTTGCTCAGAGTAACAGGCGTAAGTTTATCAAAAGGAAAAGGAAAAAAGGAAAAAAAAGGGAACACTTTCAAAAGAAAAGGGAGGGAGAGGGTCCTCCCGGAGAGAAGAAGGATTACATACTGTTCCTGGCCTCCTCCATTATTAGGGTTCCTGGGAAGTTTCCGGAGAATCCCACTCAGGTCCACCTATTGTCTTGGACTTACAGCAGTATTGCAGCAATCTTTCAAGTCCACACCGTACATGGCCGAACTCAATGGAAGGGAGATTTGACTACTTTAATGAATTGCCAAGGCAGCTCTGGGTCACCTGGGTTCATGCTGACAGGTTCTAATTGGAACTTCTTCTTCCAGTTTTTGTGGTTGGAGGGGCTTTACTTTTAATCATCCTTTATTTCTGAGTCCTGGAATTTGATCTATGTAAAGATCACAAAATTCCATCCTTCAGGGTAACTGATTTTTTTTTTTTTCTAATTGTCCAGGCATAGGCTTTGGAGCCTGAATTCCTTCTGAATGTAGCAGGGTGTTTGCTGAGAACTGTAGTATATTCTATTGACTTAAGCCAGGCAGGGCCAGAGTGGCCTCAGGAAAATTTCCCATTGAAAGAAAGCATGTAGAGACCAGCATAGTAGAGACCAGCATAGTAGGTCCGGTGCACAGAACCATCTCCCCCAGCCTCACAGTCCCTTCACTCATGTGTACCTGCCACCTAGCCTTGTGAAAACTGTGAATCCATCTGGGCTTGCCTGGACTTGTGTCTGTAGAACTGTGAGCTGATTGATTCATGGCTGTTTTTTAAGCCACTAAGTATATGGTAATATTTTACACAGAAATAGAAAACTAATATAGCATGTAAATTGGATGACACTTAATAGCTACATATTAAATGTTAGCTATTATTATAATTAAATATTTGCTCAGTGAATCAAGAATGAACATTTAGTGTTAACATTCTTCCAACAGGCAAAATCATCCTAGATATAGTATCATATTTCTGGTCATCTCTTAACCTTCTAAATGCTGAGACGAAAAATAGATGCTTTATAAAGAAAACAACAGAAAGATATTGAAAAAAGGAAAGTAGATGAGCTACTCTTGGGTTAACTGAATCACTTAAGACATTTTTTCACCAGGAATATTGTGTGGCAGAACTAATCACTACATTTATATTACTGTCTATGACATATCTAGTCCTTCCTGAAGTACTTGGAAAATGTCTAATTTCAAAGCTGTACGCTCCATTGTTCTGTAGTCCTTTTTGAATTGGAGGTAATTCAGGTATACCTTATAGAGATTAAGTTTCTAAGACACGTGTGGATTTGATACTTTCTACATTCTCATGACTAGTACATGGTCCGTTCTCAGTAAATATTTATGAAAAGAATGTGACTTGTGACTGGCTTCAAATTCGTGGTTTCAGCAACCTATTAATGACCGTTTATTTTAGTATCTAGAAAAAGACAATCCTTGAAAGAAATTAATGAATAAATAGATATTTTTCTGTCACCTCCTAAAATGATAGTATCCTCCTCTTTTTTATGTAAATCTACTCTCCCTTCCCCTCTTCTCATTTTCCAAATTATGAGTCTCTCAAACTAGCTGAAAGCATTGCCCAGAACTGCTCCCTGTGGTCATATTTTCAGAACTTACTTTTTTAGTCATTTAAAATTTATGTTTTCTCATGATACAGGAAGTAATTTGAACATGCCTGTGTTTTTAGTATCATCAGAACTTCTAAAAGAGTGATAATACAGCAGAATGTATGCATATCTGGTGTAAAACCATCCAGAGCTGTGGCTTTCCTATCATTTTTAGTGAAGTGTTAATAATTTTGTACAAGAGGCCACTAGAAGTACTAAAATATGTCGCTGCTACAAAGTGTTCAGAATCTTCAGATTCAAGAGAGATAGACACAAGAAAACATAACAGAGGGCTAAAGTCATGTGGATGACTAACATTAAATTCTTTACTAAACAATTCATTCAAATCAGACCTCTGTCCTCTCAGTGTGCTGAGAATATTTTAAAATCAGAATGTAACAAGGGTCCACTTCATAATTTGAATATAAAATGTACTACTTTTTTGACCACAGGTGTCATACTTTAAACCTGGCAAGTTTTTTCTTTTTTAATCCTTTTCCCCTCTCCAATCATAGGGAAGCAAGATTAACATTCTTCCTGTCCTAAGTCCACTTATCTGTTCCTCGGTTAACTGTTCATAAGAGTAAAGAAACTCTAGACCCAGAAACTGAAACAATAGCTCTTTTAAGGATATAAGCTGAACATCAATTAGATGTTTTGATAATGATGCATGAAAAAGAGCCTTGTAGTCTCCTTTTAAAAGCCCTGGCAGTTAGAGTGGCAGTCTTTGTGACCTGAGTCCATTACCTTTCTCCTTTGCTAACAAAGCAATAAAACTATTTCCTCTTTCCCCAGACGTTGCCCTCCATACTGGATTTGCATCAGGAACAAGAACTGAGATTTCAATATCAAGAAGAAAGTAGTAAATTGGATATTTGCTGCAAAGAATTTTTGAATTGAAGCCACAAAAGTATAATGTTTTCCATGTTCAAAAATAATACACACAAAGAGCAATAATATAGCAATCATTGTATATGAAAATTAAATGGTAAAACTTTATTTGTATGTGTTTGAATGTTTGTGTATGTGTACATGTAGCAATTGAGGCTGGGTCTGTATGTGTATGTGTTAAGATAGAATTGGGGTGAGAAAGAGAAATTAATATTGTGGGTATATTTGCATTCTTGGGTCTGTTAACTTAAAGTAACAGTTAAAAAAAATCGTTGTGTTTACACATTTGGTTTTTCATGTCTGTGTTGTTGGTGTTGATGCTTTACCTCATTAAATATAGGATTACATTACTGTATTAGAATTCTCCAGAAAAACAGAACCAATGGGATGGATAGACAGACAGTGACAGAGATAGGTATAAATTATGAGAGTGGTGCACAAGATAATGGGAACTTAAACTTTAAGATCTGCATCTGGAGAATGACAAGAGTGTACGGTGAAGTTGTAGCCTGAGTCCAAAGGCCTAAGAACCCGGACGAATGGAAGGCATTGTTCCATTCAGAAGAACTGCAGGCTCAAGACCCCCAAAGAGCTGATGTTTCAGTTTGAGTCCAAATGCAAGAAAAAAATCATTGCACCTGCTTAAAATAGGCAGGAGGAGGGAAACTTTCTCTTCTTCATGGTGGGAGAAGTGATTAGTGATAATCAGAAAATTTTTTTTTTTCTTTTCAAGTCTTCATCTGAATGGTTGGGGATGACACACAATAGCAATCTACTTTGATCAATCTGTAGATTCAAATGCCAATCTTATTCAGAAAGACCCACACAGACCTAACCAGAAAAGTCTGATGAACTTTCTGGGCACCCTGTGGCTTAGTCAAACTGATACATGAAATTTACTATCATGGTAAGTTTACTAAAAGTGTGTGTCAAAATGCCCACAAGATTCATATAGACTGCTTTATATTTAGTCTACTCTGCAAACTTTCCTATCCTGCCTTCATCTGTCTTCTCTCCCCACTATTTCTACTCACACTGAAATAATTTCAAATATGCATTTATTTGATTAATGCAAAGTCTAAATTAATAAGACTTTGAGAACATTTAGAATTTTGGAGAGCTCTTTTCAGAGCATATACATACAGATCTGTTTGTACTAAATGAAGTAAAAATAGTTCTATGAATATATTCCAGCAAATTTTACTACGGATTATCAAGAGAAATAATACTGGTAATAAAGCTATAGGTATCCTTTTGTATTTTCTCCAGTTATAATATTTTTTGAAAGTAAATTTACAAAATTAACAAAGAGCAACATTTCTCTTCTAAATGCATAAATATGAGCGTACCCTTAGTGGCTTTGACAGAATGAGGCATATAGGGGTTGGGGATTTAGCTCGGTGGCAGAGCTCTTGCCTAGTACATGCAAGGCCCCAAGTTTGGTCCCCAGCCCTTGAAAAAAAAAAAAAAAAAAAGAATGAGGCATATAGAAACCTCACTTGGTACGTACACAACTTAAGACAATATTACAGAAAGAAAACAGTGTTTGATTTCCCCTACCATATATTTTTTCCCATATAAAACCAAGTCTGAAATCTTTACCAGTCCTTAAAACTTCCTTAAAATATTGTGGTATTGTAATTTAATTACTCATTTATCTAAACTGTCAATTCCCATTCAAATATGGAGAGCATCTTCCTGTCTAGAGTTGTTTAGAGCTGGTTATATAGATTATTTCATAGCTTTATAAATAGATTGATGTTATATGCTAAACCACAAAAATGTTTTTCTTTCAATTTCTAAATATTTAACTTGATTGTGGAACAGGAATTTGGGCATACAGAAAAAAGAAAGGTATACTGAGTGTCAAAAAAGCAGAATAAATTAATGGAATACAGGAAACAGCTATGAATCATTGGGATGCAGAAAAAGGTTATGAACAACTGGAATACAAAGCAAACAGTTAATGAGCATACCAACTATGTGCTTGATCCATGCGGAGACATGTGTCCACTGAGGAGACAATCTATGATGGATAGAAGAGTGGCTTTCAGGCTGCGTCTAACCCCAAGTTACTCCATTTTATAAAGCAGAAGTTTGCTGTTATGACCAACATACTTTACAAGAACAATTTTAGAGTAGGAAAAGTTTATTTTGGGTTTAGGACCTCAGAGCTCTTAGTCTATAGACAATTGAATGATTCTTCTGGTCCTGAGGTGAGGCAAAATATCATGGTGCAAAGGTGGGAAGGAGGAAAGCAGCTCAGAACATGGCAAACAGGAAGCAGAGAGAGAGAGAAGCTCACCAGAAACAAAATATACACTCTAAAGTCATGCCCACAGGGACCTACCTCTTCCAGCCACACCTTACTTGCCTATAGTTACCATCCAGATAATCCATTTGAGAATTCAACACACTGATTAGGTCAAAACTCTCAAAACCCAATCATTTCACCTGTAAACTTTCTCATATTTTTTCACACATGAAATTTTGGGGGACACCTTGTATCTCAACCATAACACAACAGTTACTCCATTTTGAATGCAAGTTCTGAAGAATAATGACTACATTTTTTGTACAAGTAAACAACCAGCATCTACTGAGCAAAACCATAAGGCACTCATATATAAAATAATTGTGCTAATGAAAATGATCACCTGTGAACATATCAGACGCACACAGATGCAGGTGTCTATCAATCTCAAATCAGAAACGCTGGACCACACCAAAAGAAGCAACTCCCCCACCCATAAAAGGATGGGCACCCCAAGACTGAACACACTGACACGCTGACTCTGAAAACCAGTCACTCCTCACAAGGCTGGCTCAGGAAACTTGCCCCAGAGAGGAACTCCAAATCTCTATCTTCATGCTTCAACATGTCCTTGGTGACCACACCTGGCCCAACTTCAAGCTGATACTCTGAAGGTGAAACTACCTTCTTGCAAGACTCTAGGCTAGAACACAAGCATTTACATCTGCTTTCTGCTTGTGCCCTCAGCCTCCTGAACTCCTGTGGCTACATTAACCCCAGAGTATTCAAGGAACCACAATTGCTGAACGCTGTGTGGCCTATGAAGTCATTGTTCAATTCTGACCTTGGGGAAAGACACAAACATGTCTGGTCTATGTTAATGGCATAGCTAGCTCTTGACACCTCCAACGTGTAAAATGAGGACAAAGTGCAAGGGCTAGTGATTTGTGCAACTCCACCCTGACCCTCCTCTAGTCCTTATCTACCATTTCTCTATAAACATTAACATAGTCCAAAGAGTTGTTGTCTCTCCCTCTGGAAATAAATGGGATTCTCCGTTGAATGTGTGTATTTCTCACTTTACCCCCAATGACACTTTTCGTTGATAGTCTGCATTCTCATTCATATTCTCTCTCTCTCTTGCTCAGGATTAAACCCAGGGCCTCCCTAACCCCAGAATTCTCCCTTGAATGTGTCTCTTCTTTCCTAAATAAAACTGTCTGTGTCTCTGAATGACATGTACTGAAATTCTTTTCCATTTTGTATGTCAATGACCACATTGGTCCTGAATTCAGGTTGCACTCTTCAGGACTCAGGTGACAACTAGATAAACATCTCAATAGAGAAAAAAAAAAAAACAAGCCAATGAGTACATGAGAAAGTTTTCTAAATCACTAGTAATTAGAGAAATACATTGTGAAACTATATTAAGATTTCACCTCGCTCCAGTCAGATTGGCAAAGATGAAGACTATAAATAGTAACAAATGCTAAAGTGCCTGGGGCCAGCCCCAGCTGAACTCGGGTCCCCAAGGTGGAGTGGAGTCGGTTGATACGGAGGAACGGCTGGAACCTCCGGGGCAAGTTGCAAGCAGACACAGTTCCCTGCTTGAGCAAAATGCCGTCTGTTCTTTATTGTTGAACATTTTTATACAGGTGCACAAACAAGCCTTTCATTATCAGCTTCATTATACAATTTTCTTTTTAGTTTCCCAGTAAACTTAAAGCATCAACCATTAGTACAATTCATGCCCTCGACTCTGACCATAATGACCATATTGTTTAAACCTGCATTTACAAAGGACAGAGACCAAACACTTCACCAAATTCTGTCTCCCTAAATTTCTTTAGATGTTTCTGCAAACCATTACCTCACTAGATAAGAGAAGCCTTAAAGCTCACTGCACTGCATTAGTCTAGAAGTCCTATCTTAGCATAAATGAAAAGTTTTTTATTTAGTAGACTATAATATAGGCTATTACAATTCCTATATCTAAAAACTATTTTGTTATAGTAACCTTACTAGATATTCCATAGCTATTTTAGGTTCTATAAATGTTAATCCTATAAAGGTATCTGTCCATCCTAACCTATGGGCTAAAAAGTTAAAGCCTAACCTCTACAAAGACAAAAAGGGTAAACATGTCTTATTTACTGCTAGGGAGTTAAAGCTCATCCTCTGTAACAGGAAATGTAAACATGCCTTTCTCACTCAAAGTTTACAATACAATGTGAGCACTCAGGATGGTATTGGTGAATGTTTTACGTATATTGTTTCTTTGTTCCTTAGTTCTAATTATTTTGCTTTCTACATCCAATTTTGTTTTAAAGTCAGTATAGCTTTGTTTTCCATGATTTTTATATGTATTATAACAAATATCCTTCTCAACAATCCGCAACAGTAGTTTGAGTAATGCAATTCTTATAACAATCAGAAAGTTTCCAGTTTAAGTAAATTCATAATACATATGATTACTAAAACACAGCCAATTTCTAGAAGGGATGGTTTTGGCAATCTCCAGGGCTGGCTTTGCCTAGCCCATCCCCAAGTCTGGACTTTGTCAGACAGAACTTTGGTGGACATTGCCTCCTCCACTAAAGGAGTTGGGATATAGGAACACTAGCACACTGTTGGTGGGACTGGTACAGCTGCTCTGGAAAGAAGTGTAGAGATGCTCGAAAAATTAGGGTTGGATTCACCATATGACCTAGATATTCCTCTACTGGGTATTTTCCCACAGGAATTTGAATCAGTACATTACAGTGACACAGCAAAAATCAATGTTCATAGCCACTCAATTTATAATATATAAACCCAAATTATGGAATCAACCCAAATGCTCCTCAGTGAATGAACGGATGCAAAAAGCTCTGGTGTGTGTGTATGCAGTGGAGTTCCACTCAGCTATTAGAAAAAATTATATTATGGCCTTGGAAGGGAAATGGATGGCAATGGAGGAAATCATGCTGAATGAAATTAGCCAAACCCAGAGTATCAAGGGCCAAATATTTTCCCTCATTTGTGGACACGAAAGTAAAACCCAGGCTTAGGTGAAAGGCAGTCAAACTCTTGTAACTAGACCCACCAAAGGAATAGAAACACATAATCTAGGGTAACAATAGAGTTAGGGGGAGAGAAGGGGGGGAGAGAGGAAGGGATGATGAAGAAGGATCTAGAGAGACTATAAACAAATTGGCATACTCTTTATCCCTCTCCACAGAAAAACCAAAAAAACACTTATGCAATCATTTAATGCTGGGAGATTCACAATCTTGTGTGTGTGTCATTTATAGCTGTTTGTGGGGGAAAATATAGAAAAAAAAGACTGGAGAGTGGGTGATGTGGGGTGACTTTTAATTAGAATCAAATGCATATCATATTGTTACCTTATATGCATATATGATTACACAACTCAATTCCTTAATAAAAGACTGATTAAGCTTCTTATGCTTATCCATAACAACTTCCTTTAGAATACTTTTTTCCTACTGATTTTTTTTGTTAGAGCTTTATAGTTATATACAGTAGTTGGGTTCATTCTGACAAATTCATGTTACTAAATATTTTAAATGAAAGGGAGGAATTATAACGTGAGGTAGCCATTGCATTAAATTCAAATGATATTTTGTGAGTGAGTGAATGGTTTCCCCTCATATTCACTTGGCTGAAGTCGCCCTATTCCTACAAAGCATGTCTCACTTTGAGGTATATATTTCAAGACACTATTTCACTGAAGTGAGATTTTAGGAGATAGTAAAATGGCTTAGGTAGTTAGGACCATGGGCCCCATTCAACCACATCTAGAAGCTACCCATAAGAGAGGGATTGACAGGTATGCTCAGGGCCTTCACATGCAAAAGACCGTGAGGTTCTCCAGTGGGAGCAATTCCTGTGTCCCAGAGGCCTGAAAACTAAGAAGTGGGGCTAGGTGCAGGTGGGAACTAGAAAGAATTTGCCAACTGTTTTACATAAACTTTAACCAGTGACTTTGTGTACTTAGTTTCAGTGCCTGTCTTACATAGAGTTTAACCAATGATGTTGATGCTTTTCTTAATGCCTGCTTTACATGAAACTTAATTAAGGCTCATACCCCAAACCAATATAAATCCTGGCCTAAAGTATATCAGACAGTGTCTTGCTTTCAGGTATCCCTCCACTTTGTGGAGTTTCTTCTCTTCCTCCTCAAATAAATCCTTCTCCATTTACTCTTCCCTTCCGTGGTGTCCATGAATTTTATTCTTCAAATTTGTGAGACAAGAACCCAGAAGACTGGGCTGGAGCAGTGGCTCAGTGGTCTCAGCACTTGTCTGGCAAGCACGAGGACCCGAGTTCAAACCCCAGCACCCCGTACACAACTAAGTGTTGGAGCAACTAAGGCCATGTGAAAAACTAAATAAAGTTGTTTCTCTTTTCTCTCTCACTGTTCCTCTTAAAAAAAAAAAAAAAAAAAAAGTAAAAGAAAAAAAGAACCCAGAAGATTGGTGCCAAATTCCTGGGGTGAATTTCCACACCAGTTGCTGCAAGGCACCATACAACAGTAACAGGGAAATCCCAGTTCTTACCTGGGTAGCTGTTAACACTATTTGCTGTTGCAGAGATCTGCAACCAGCCCAAATTCCCAGTTTTAACTGGGAAGAGCTGCAAACCCTGAAAACTGGCTACTTTGGCCACAGAATTCTGTAGCCAGCCCAACTTTATCTGCTCCCAGAGCAGGGAATCCAGCCTCATCTCAAACACCCTGCATCTGAAGCTTTCCGTTTCTTAATTCTTTAATAGCCACTGGATTCAGTGTTCAGATCCATATCATACAACTCTTAGTACAGTTTGGAATAACCTGGGGAAAGTAAAGTGTAGTCAAGTGTGGGTCTCACACCAGACAGAATATGTTAGATTCTCTCCGGGTTAGATGTGGGCTTTGGCAACTTATGATACCAATGACCTACTGTGAAGTCAAGCCTGAGAGTCACTGCTCTATTAGCAATTAATGTATGCTTTGAATTTTCCAAGTAGTTGGGATGTTAGACTTGTGTGGATATTTCATGACTTAAAAAATAATGAAAAACATTTTTGAACCATTATTGAGGATGTAAAAAAAAAAAAAAAATCAGAAAATCAGAAGCCACAGGTGTAAATTCAGGCATGGGTGTTTATTGGGATTTGCTGCTCCTGGGCCAAATTCAACTGTGCTGCCATCCTGAGGGTGGGCAGGGGAAGTGATGGGCAGGCAGGGGATATGGCATGCAGGGAAAATGGTGCTGGACCTGGGCTGGGAAGCAGCTTTTGTCTGTTGGAGCTGGTCTGCCAGCATCTTTATTGGCTGTTCTTCTTGCAGGCAAGCTGGTTAATGCCCCACCCTCAGCCAGCCACCTTGGCCAGTGGCTTGGCTGAAGGCCCGCCCCCAGCCAGCACCTGAGGATCAACCTAACAGAGGAAGAAATAAATCAAACATTGTGGTACAGAATTTGATTTTGATACTTTTTAAAAATTGCTCTGGAGATAGCTCCCAAAGAATCAACCAACAGACCTTTTCCTCTCTAAAACTATCATGAAAATCATACAACAAACAGAAACAAAGAATGATAAACCTTCATAACTCCTAAACAAATTAATTTCTCTATATAATAAAGCAATTTTGCTGGATTTCATGATATATAGAAATAAATTAACATAGTACCTACAGAAACCTCATTTAAAGAGGACTGAACAAAAGAATTCTGAGCATTGTATAATAAACAACCACACTGGGGAGAATAAAATGATTTACAGAATCCACTGGTTCAAAAACTGATCATACCTTGCAGCCCTTCATGGATACACCAAGAAATAAGGCTCAGACAAATATCAGGTCTCACCCAGTCAAGTTGACACATAACATTAACCAGCACAACATGCTAAAGAGAAAATTGCGGATCTCTACTTTTAGAGCTTTCTGAATCAGTAAGTTTGAGATGGAATATGAGAATTGTTTTTATTTCTAATGAATTGTCAGTTGATGCCGATACTTCTGGTCCAGCAGCCACATTGAGAACCATATCACCTGCATCACCTGAACTTCAATACTTAGCTGAGAACTGATTTTACTCCAAGGACTTCTGTGTCTATTAATATCTCTGCATCTTTTTTTCACCACCCCCTCACTGTGTGATTGACTTGAAATGTCCTCACATTTATGCATCATCTTTTAAGAAATAAATGACTGTAGTACAATATATTTTAGCAATGAATATCTTAATCTCCCCCTACCTCCACAGACTACAAAATATATTTCTAGCTCTCCAAGGAGATGGAAACATTTGAATATTTATGCTGGCATGACCAATGAGCCTACTCCCAGAACTTTCATTTATAAAGTGTTCATTCAGTTCACAGATTAAATATGTGAATATATTTCTTAAATTTCCCTGTTTATAATATAATTTTAATTCCCTAAATTGCAGCTATATATATCTGGTTAGTGTATACCATGACACAGTATAGTAACTGGCATGTAAAGAATATTCAGTGGATATTTTATGGCAAACGGACCAAAGAAAAGCAATAAGGACTAATCTTCAAATGCTTCTTTTTCTTTCAGAATGTTAAATGGAGTACCATATCTCAGATGAACATCTCAGGAAGGGTGGGAGAAAAAAATGTATATACAAGCTTAAAAGTGAAATATGTTTAAACTACTAACAGCATGATGCATAGAAACTCCCGATTTTTACTCAGGGTCAGTCTATATTAGGATAAAGCCAGGAATAAATTGCAGAGTACATTAACAACTCTGGATTCCAAATAGAAAATTGGGAGAATAGTATTGTAATAGTGTTCTCTAGAGGAACAAAACTAACAAGATATGTATACATGTGGTTGTTCAAGGGAATTAGATCGGCTTACATGATCAGAAGCTTGATAGTCCCACAATGACTGACCGAATGCTTAGAGCCGGTGGAATGAGTTCCTGCTCAGTGTAAGAAGCTGGAGCCTCAGAAAAGGAGGGACCAATGTGAAAACCCCCAGTCTGAGACTGAAGGCTTATAAACGTTTTGGGAATTACTGGTGATAGATAGTACAGAGTGGAAGACTGAAGGGACTCTGAGTTTGATGTTCTCTGGAAAGAGCAACAACACTCCAAGTGAGATAGAAAAAGTTAGGCAGTCAGAGTAGATAGAATGTTTGAGTTGGTCGGGAGGAGACTGGTTTCTCTTTTGACATTCCCTTTGATATGTCAATGAGGCCAAAAGGCAAACACTCCCTGCTGCTAGAGGAGGAACCACTTCCTTCCCTGGCCCCTAAGTGCAAAAGCAAAGACATAACCCCTAAGTGCAAAGGCAGGGAGATAAGGACCAAATGAAGAAAGATACCATATATAAGAGACAAACTCAACCCCCGGATCAGCCCTTTGCTCCCTTCCCCACTTGAGGGAAGTCTGCCCTGTTCTCTCTCTTCTTAAATAAACTGTTTACTCTGCTTGCCTAGGTGTCCCTCGGTTTCATTTTTCGACTCCGAGAGGACACGAACCCGACATCCACATCACCGGCATCACAAGTACTGGCTTAAGAAAAATAACAGCAAGCAACTCTGCTGAGAATGAAATCAGGAAAGGCACCCCTTACACAAGAACAAAAAACAAAAGATTTAATCTAACCAAAGAGGTGATAACTCTTTACAATGGAAATTGCAGAACACTGAAGGAAGAAATTGAAGAAGAATTTAGAAGATGGGAAGACCCTCCATGTTCTTGGATAGGCAGAATTAATATTGTCAAAATTGTTATACTATCAAGAGCAATACAGACATTCAATGTAATTCCCATCAAAATACCAATGATATTCTTTACAGAATTACAACAAAAACTGAAACAAAAAAATTTTTTTAAAGAAAGAGGGACAGTGAGAGAGAGGAACAATTTTATTTAGTTTATGTGGCTTTTGCTGCTCCAACACATTGTGTACACATTGTGTACGTGGTGCTGGGATTTGAACTTGGATTCTCGCACATGCCAGGCAAAGTGCTACAACCGCTGAGCCACTGCTCCAGCCCCATAAAAAATTCTTGAATTGATTTGGAAGAATAGGAGACCCAGAATAGCTAAAGAAATAATAAGTAAGAAAAGTTAAACCAGAAGCATCACAACACTAGATCTTAAATTATACTACAGAGGAATAGCAACAAAAACATGGTGTTAGCATCAAAATCGGCCTGAAGACCAATGGAAAAGACAGTCAAATCCATATACCTACAATCATCTCGTTCTTGAAACAATGTGCAAAAAAATATATGTTGGAGAAAAAAATAATCTTTTTACAAATGGTGCTTGATAAACTAAACTAATCTATATGTAGAAATGAAGATAGGTCTCTGTCTCTCAACATGTAAAAGTAAAAATCAAAGTGAATCAAACCCTTAAGAATTAGACCAGAAATTTTGCAACTGCTGGGAGAAAACAGTGTCAACACTCCTTAAAGCTCAAAAAATAAAATCAAGAATCAGTAAGTAGCGGGCCAAATAAAAAATTCCATATATC
The DNA here is from genome assembly GCA_004027875.1 of Aplodontia rufa. NCBI lineage: Eukaryota > Metazoa > Chordata > Mammalia > Rodentia > Aplodontiidae > Aplodontia > Aplodontia rufa. The sequence continues at coordinate 23,517 of PVKS010007436.1, forward strand.
AAAGAAAATTATTAAAAGTGTAATGAGAGATCCCACAGAATGGGAAAGAAATCTTGGCCAGCTGCTCTTCTGACAGGGGGATCAATGTCCAGAATAAACAATTAAAAAAAAATTCAACATACACACATACACAAATAACCCAATCCATAATTTATCAAAAGAACTAAACAGATATTTCTCAACAGAAAAACACAAATAACAAGAAAAAATGTCTAACATCTCTAGCAATCAGGGAAATATAAATCTAAACTACACTAAGATTTCATCTCACTTCAATCATAATGACAATTGTCAAGAACACAAAAAATAAAAATTGCTGGAGAGGATGTGGGGAATAAGGTACACACATACATTGTAGGTAGAACTATAAATTAATATGCACTCTCTGGAAATCAGTATGGATATTATGTAAAACTTTAGGAATGGAACCACTACATGATCCAGTCTTTCTACTCCTTTGCATTTATCTAAAAGAACTAAAATCAGCATATTATAAGGATACAACCATTTCATTATTTATAGCATTGTGATTCACAATAGCCAAATTATGGAATCAGCCCAGAGCCTGTCAATAGATGAATGAATCAAGAAAATAATACATATACACACAATGGAGTTTTGCTCAGTCATAAAGAATAAAATTATGGCATTGGGTGATAAATGGTTGGAATTGGAGAATATTATGCAAAGTAAACTAAGACATACTCATGGTCAAATGTGTTCTCTCACATGTGGAAGCTAGAGCCAAATAAGGAAAAGTAGACAATGTTTGTAGGACATCAGATATCATAAATGAAGAGGGAAAATTAGTGGAGTAGGAAATGGTGAGAGAGAGGAGGGGGGACTGGAATGGGGAAAATATGGAATGAATTTAACAAAATTAAGTCATATGTATATATGACCATATCACAGGAAATTTTGCCTTTGCATATATGTAGAAAGTACCAATCACAAATAAATAAGTAAACAAAGAAGTGAAAGAAAGATCAATAGAGTAGAACAAGTGCACCAGGAGGGAAGGGGAACGGAAAGAGGGAACAGGGATTGAAATCAAATTTCATGCATGTATGATTTTGCCAAAATGATCACAACTACTATCTATATATAACTGTAATGCTCTAGTAAAAGACTTATATTGTACATTTACTTGTTTATCAATGATACAAACACCATTTTTTTTATTGTCATAGTAGTTTTTGAATACTCAAACAATATATCTTTAATATTTTGGGGATTTACATAAGGTAATGATAATTGACATTATTATGTTGAGATTAGTTTTCATAATTAGCATACTCCCAATCAAATTACAGATAGTAAAATCTAAAATTAAACCTTGGGGGAGGGGAAAGAATGGAGCTTGCACCCACCTGGGCTTCCTCTATCTGCCTTTTGTTACACCTGGGCCCCAAGTCTAGCGGCTAGTGCTGCTCACAATCAGAGCAGGTTTCCCCATCAGTTTTCTGTCCCACATGCCAACTGTCTCTGGAAACAGTCTTTCAGGCACATCCAAGAGTCTCCTGTACATCTCTCAGTCCAATCAAGTCAACAAATCTGATTAACCATCACCAATACCAACTGCCTGGGATGTTTATTGCCAGAGTTAAAAGAGATAACACATCCAAAGTGGTTGGAAAACTCACCAAGATGCTGTGAATAGGGCAATAATACACATGCAAAGGGAATAACATTTATCATACACTGTGAAAATCCCCTTGAAACTGCCAAGAACAAGGAGTTGATACAATTGCCTCCTGAATTTACTTCGTATTTTTCCAACTCCCCACTTTAATTTCTTGAGCTGATTGGTTTGACAGATGGATCCATTTATCATCTTGCAAATCCACACCATATAAGGCATAACTGTTCTTTAGGTCAAGTGGGAGGGATGAAAGAATCAGTTTGTGTAGACATTTTTAAAAGGCTGCTTATGACAGTTTAAAATTGCTGTTAAATTCCACCATTTACAAATGACAAAGACTTAAAAAAGGAAAGTCTATGTACTAATACAAGGCAGATAAAACATGAAACCAGACAGGAAAATTCCCCAACAGCAGAACTCATAGCTTAATATCTTTTCCTCACCTCTGAGTACCAAGATATTATTTATTTTGGATAATGTGCCATCCCTCTTTCTGAAGAAAAAGTAGGAATAGATGGAAATTGATGTGCATACAATAAAGCAACCTAATTAAATTTTCCCTCAAGTGAGGTGGGCAGGTTACAAATGCAACTTAGTCTATCAAAGTAAAATTAAAATGTTTGGCATGTGACTTAAAAAAATAACGTTGCTATATCACTTTTTAAAATGAAGCTTTCATATATGGAGTAAACACTGGTGGGTTTTAATGTAACTTTTCTTATAATTAAGTTCCATAACCTCAACAACTCACTTAGCTTCCTTAGGACCTCAATTTCCTTTATCTGCAAAATGGAGATCATGGTCCTGTCCTTCCGCCAAGAGTAATTTCAAGGATCAAGGAACTTTTTGATGAAAGATGTATTACATATATGGATTGTAATATTCTAGGCCTTAGAAATATTAAAAAGTCGAAGTGTAATATTGATTTTCAAATTCACTTAATCTCTGTGGATCTGGGTGACCATCACCTGAATATTTGACACTGAGTCTTGGATTTCCTTTTGAAATGAGCGGTAAGAATAACCTTTCCCACCTCAATCAAGTTAAGGTAAAGCTAATACTAGAAATGGTTAAAATATATAGCATATTGTCCTGCTGTCACAAACCACATTATAAAGTTAAGGGCAAAGTTGAACACAAAAGAGAAGAGAATTATTCACAGGGAAGAAGAGCCATACTAGGCTGTCACACTTCATATCAGTGAGAGCTCTTGGATAAGATGGTAAAAACCCAAATTTCATTGAACTAGGGATTCCTGATATAACCCATTAACCATGTGTCATGACAATGACCACAATACATGAAAAAGGGATATATTTGAGAACAAGGAAAGGCTTAAATTCTATCATCTAATTTAATATTCTAGCTCTGCAGACCTCCATCCCAGTAGGGTGGGATAGCCTGCCCCCCCAACAGAGCCATCCCAAAAGGATGAAAATGATCTGGGCTGCTCATGCTCACTTGATTCTAACACATAGATCATCATTCTGCTTAGTTCAAAAATATTGGTAATGAGAAATATTAAACTTGAAATTCCTCTATCCAAACCTTCAGTCTGCCTCTGTGCAAGGAACTGCCTATAAAATGCAAATGCACACTTCATAATGTTGATTGGAAGGTTAAATGAGATAAAAACAAAGAATTCCCCACAGAGAAAATAGTAGCAACAGTACTTATATTAGTTTATTTTATAAAGTATTTTACAATGCTTTAATAAGATGCTATTTGGTTGTTGGCTTCTTACAATATCGTTTTTATAAGGGATACTTTCAAATTTCCTTTAAATGAAAACTAATGCAGAAATATCTAGGGGGAAGAAAATAAATTTTACTGAGGATCATTTGTACTAAAAAAAAATCCCATAACATATCACTGTATTATTAATTATAGAAACTTTTGGTCATAACTCTTACTACTTCCATTTTACAGATAAGAAAAAGGACCTGAGGAAGATACTCAAGTTCATAAGACAAGACAAAGAACATAGCAATAACAATATCTCCCATAATAATGGTAATTATAATAATAGCAGCAAGAAAAACTAAAACATATTAGGCAAGCTTTCGAAGGCTCAGATCTTTTGCTGAAACACTTGTCCATATTGTCTAATTATTTGGTTATTTCCTCACAAGAACAAAAATAATATTTATAGCAGTGGTTTTCAACCCTGCTACGCATTAGAATTATAATCAGTACATTTGAAAAACATGGATACCCTGGGTTGAAGTGGGTGACTCTGTGGTTATAGTGCTTGCCTGGCATGCACAAGTATGTGGGTTTGAACCCCAGCATCACGTACACGATAAAATGTTGGAGCAACAAAGATCACATGAAAAACTAAATAAAAATTCTTCTCTCTCTCTCACTGTCCCTCTTTCTTTAAAGAAATAAAAATGTGAATACTCTGCACCCCTCCCAATACTTTGATTTAATTAGCTATTGTAGGGACTACATATTTCTATCTATTATAAAGGTCCCAGGCAATCTATTCTAACTTGCAGCCAAGTCGAAGACCACCATCTAAAGAGTGTAAGTCACCTGTTGGAAGTTACTCATATTCACAGAGCTGTGATTCTTCTCCAAACTTGCCACTTGAAAATTCTTACTTGCAGACACTGAAATTCTTACTCTATATTCCTTTCACTGTGCCAGTTGCTGTCCCATCTTTCCCAAGCACATATTGTCTTGGCTTTACTACAGACTTTGGCTTCACACTGAATTCTTTTAACACCTGTTTCCACTCCCTCCCTTCCCCTTTAGGGCACAAAGGAGAAGGGAATAATTCTGTTTTAGCAGAGTTATTAGCACCTCCTTGTCAGACCAATCTCACACTTCCTTGCCTATAATATGTCTGTGCTCTTAGACAACAGGGTGCTAGTCTAATGCGGAAGCTGGCTGAGAAGAACAAGGGGAGTCACAAAACATAAGCATGCTAACTGTTTAGGCACCAGCTATTATTAAGCTGGTTTCTTGAAACTCCAGCTCCCCAGCCCACAGTATCAGTATCAGCTAAAGCAGTCATAGCTGGAGATTTTCTAGCTAGAACATATATATGAGATGCTCTCATCACCACATCAGAATCAGCTGTAACAGCTGTTGAAAATATGCTTTTCTGAGATGAATTCATGTCTTCAACATCAGAATCCCTGATACAAATAGTTGTCAATAAAATTTTGAGATGATTGTGATACACGTAAGCATTGATAAGCATTCTTTAAACAGGACCCACTGCTAACTCAGCAAGATGGAATAAAACTTGTGGCATGATATAGATTAGAGTGATATTTTGGGCTGTACAACTTTTGCCACAGGGGTAATGACTATGATGTGCATTGCAGGACAATTTGTAATATCCCTGGCCTCTGCACATTGGAGGTTAATTGTATCTCTCTAGTCATGACAATCAGAGTATCTCTGGCCACTGCCAAATTTCCCCTGTGGATGAAGACAAAAGGGCCACTAAAGGAGATGAAAAGGTGTCCCGGTCCAGCCAGGCTCTGACCTGAGGGACGGGCTGGGGATGAGAAAAACCACAGGCCAGAGACCCGAAACGGTCTTTCTTTGTCCAAACTTTACTTCTCTTTTTATGTATCCATACTTTACATCTGTCTTTCAAGGCAATGTTCATTTGTGCTGCTACAACAAAATGCCTAACATTAAGTAATCTCAAACAAGGCAAGGCAACGCTAGGAGACTCTATTTCAGAACAAACATAGCAATTTCTCACAGTTCTGAAGGCTGGGAAGTTCAGAATCGAGGCATAGGCAGGTTCTGCTGCTGGCAAGAGCTCATCTTCCAAATGAGCAGGGATACGAAGTCCAGCAGCAAAGCAGGAGAACTCTCTCTGGAAGGAAGAACTCTCAACTGCTGGCTGAAGCCTCTTCTTTAAAGGCCTTCACCCCGCCCCCTCAAGGCCTCTCTACATTAGCTCGTTCATTGCCACACCTGGATTTCCGAGGCACAGGTTTGACCAATAAGCCTCTACGTGGGCCTTTTGAAGGATCTAGAATAATTGGCAGGTGATACCAATGCAAAACCTCTGAAGCCCATCCACACCCTGTTTTTCAAGCTTAACAACGTACAATCTAGCAGCCCCTCCCGAAGGAGCTTATGCAAACGGAAACAAGATCCAGGGCAGCTGATAAAGTAAAGGTCAGACCCCAACAAAAATGAATCCATTCAACCCCCAGCATTCAAGGTCAGATTTATAGCATAATGATTCTTTCTAAAACCAATTTTTATACTTTCTTTTACATCATGCTCATGCATTATTACTTTCATTGTTAATTATATTATGCAATTGGTGGGATGTCTACTACATGACAGGAGTTGCTAGGTCTTACTATCTATTATCTCATTTAATCTCCTCTGCCCTGTAGGATACTGCATTGGTATAACTACACAGGCTGAAGTCTCAGGCTCTGTGGATTCCAGTATTATCTCCCTCCCTTTACAACTGCATAGTCTTGAGCATATTACTGAGTTCTTTTTAACAGCAACAATAACAATAAGGAGAAAGGTAATAATAGTGTGAGGTAGTAACTAGCAATGAGCAGTGAAATGCTTGACAAGGCCACAGGTTTAGTCTTGAAGTTTGCTCTAAGCTACTGCCAAGGCAGATAAGCTATGGAAAACATTAGTACACAAGTGTTGAGGGTAAACAAAGACAAGAGGGGAGGGAGAATGCCTCAGGAACATCTCTTCACAGGCCCCATAAAAGTTGAGATGAACCTAAACGCTACTGGCACCAGGTGTCTCTTACTAGCTCAGAAGGGGGGGGGGGTGTTCCTTAAAGCGCAGGTGCACTGAGGTAACTTTTCACCACCATTAACCCCAATGCCCACATTAACATAGGATCGACTTATAGATGAAGCCCCCCTAAATAGGATGGCCACCATGACAGTGCTGGAGAGGACCAACTAAGGTCAAAAACTACACTGCTCCTTGTGAAGGAGGAGCTTAACACCTGATTGGCTTAGGCTGCTGAAGGAGGACTCCAATTTTCAGATCATTCATAAAACAGCAATAAATTTGGAGACAGCATTGTCTCTTTTGTCGTTCTTCTGCTCAGAGATATCCCACTCTCTCTCGAGAGTGTTCTCTGCTTGAATCTTACTCTGCTTTTACTTTACTTTCACTTATAATAAAATTCTCTTGCATGACTTTGTGTGTCTGACTTTAAATCTTCTTTATTTGGAATATAAGAACCGAGGTTTGGATTTACAGTTTCCTGCTTTCCTTTGACAATAGTAAATACCTCACAGATGGATGAGGAACTGCACATAAGAAAGACATTATCATGGGTAATACATGCAAACACCTAATATTCAATGAATTCTTCTGGTTATTTAATCCCATTTTACAGATGCAAGATTAACAGTGTCTAGGTGTTAAATAAATTGCCCCAACGTAAAGAGCTAAAATATTTCAATTTGGACTGAAATACAGGTCTCATTGATTCAAAACACTGATCCCATTATAAAACACAATACCATTTAAATTGGTAAATTACATGTTAATGACATTCTTCATATTATTTGAAATTGTTGTGTTTGACTAACTTCAATGTCTCATTCTTTGTAGACCTTTAAATCTGGTCTAAACTAGTTTGCTTAAATGTTGGAGACTAAGCCCAACATGATGCCAGAGAAAAGAATTAGTGGTAAACAACTCTGTAAAGGGCCCAGCTGGCTTGTAAAAGAATTGGTGGTAAACAACTCTAAGAGGCCCAGCTGGCTTGTAATTAGCAAACTGCCTGACCATGTGACTAAGCTATTTGGCCGCTCATTTGTTACAATTGGTTGAATGTGTTTGTACTGTACCCCTATTGGTTGTTGTAACAGATATATACCGGGCGTATGGAGAGAGAAAAAAGATGACACTGGTGAGAGGAGACCTTCCCATGCAGGCGGCAGAAACGAAACAGAGTAGTAGCCACTAGTCAAAGAAGCAGAAGCGGCAGAGACAGAGGAGAGCAGCAAAAGAAGCTGAGGCAGAGAAGCAGCAGCAGCAGAGGCAGAAAACCTAACATGCAGGCAGCAAGAGAGGAAGAAAAGCCTCGGCCGTAGAAACAGGGACTCTAAAAGAGAGAAAATGTGAACAGCCTTGACTCTAAATGAAAAGCCTCTAGTGAGAGGAGACGTATGTAAAGGCCTTGCCTCTAAAAGACAGAAGGCGGAGAAGGAAGCGCTTGGAGGCCTTTAGCCGAGGTAAAGGGAGAAATGAAGCCCTTGGAGAACTCAGGGCCAGTGGGTCTACTTCATTCCCAGTCAACCGCCGAATGAGAGCTGTCTGGTTCCTGGCGGCTGGGGCTGGACACTTAAACTCAGGGAAAAATGCAGTAGCTAACAAATTATGAGCAAATATATTAAACTGTAGTAGAATCCATCATTCGTGGGCATGAAATAATTTGACCCAATTGTGACAATAAGATACTGTGGAAAAAGTGCTGAAAACACAGGTTCTAGTCTTAGGTTGGACATTAATAATCTGAGTCCCAGAGATTTTCAAACAATCTGCTGGAGATCTCTGTCTCATCCAACATTTTGCATCCCATATTGCCTCAGCGAAGCTTGATTATCTTGAATGTATTGCCTACGTTGTGTGTGTAACAAACTTCTGAATAAATGACTTGGTTATAAAAACGTGATATTTTCTTCAACAGACCTTCAAAAGATGACAACATTTTTTGTACTCTAGTATTTTCATGGTCAAATATTTTGCTTCCAAACATAAACCATTGAGAAAAGATCCCTGTAATATCCTAGTCCCATAATGATCAATTTCTACTTAGGAAAGACTTTTGTCTTGTTTAAAACAATGAATTCCAAAACACTTTATTGTTATAGAGTTTATTTGGGTTCAGAGTGGAACAGCAAAAAAAAAAAAAAAAAAAAAAAGGAAAAATGGAGTGGGGTGGGGTTATCCAAGAGATAAATAAATTTGGTGACTTCAAGGTTTGGAATTTATTGCTTTACCTCCTGGGGAAATGCAGGAAACAAGGACACACATTATTCTGTCTGAATAATTTGTTTTCCCAGTGAAATCCCCAGTCAACAATTAATATTGCAGGTTCTTTGAAAGTTTAATATATTTATAGTTAATTTGTAAGTACTGAATTTTTAAGTGGTTTTAAATATCCAAGTAAGCAATGTGAGCCTGGAATAATCTGCAAGTTCACTTGCTAAACAATTTATGATAGAAAACATTGCTACATTCTGATCCCATATTTTTACTTTATCATTTTGGTTTCAAAATTGCTGTTCAACATAAAAGAGGAATTTCAACCTGCTAATTCCAGTACATCTCTAAGGAATTACGATAATAGGTATCAATTACAGGGAGGAATAATTTCCTGATTAACCAGCGTTTGATGAAAAGGACCATTAACTTTTTTTATTATTAGCAGGACTCCCCATCATTATTACTATACTGCCTGTGCATGCTTATTGATTAATTGACTAGAAGAAGGAATGCTGCATGCATCAACCTGTATTCTTGGAAAGAATCAGAACCATAATTGCTATCTTCAAGAGAATCTAACTTGAGTAACAGATGGGAATACTAGAATAGATTTGATTAATATTTTTCAATGTTAGAAAAGCTTGGAATCTAAAAACATTTTAACAAATGTAAAGCATTAATTTATTCAATTTCCTATTGATAACAAGCAACACTCCAGATCCCCTTAAGTTTGGCTTGTGTGTAATGGAAATAGAAATCCATTGTCTTTATGAGGACAAGTTCTATCTGCAGATAGCCTTTCCTTTTTTTTTACCTTACAATACAATATAATACAAACGTATTCTTTTTATTTTTCTTTTAGTCTGGGGGAGCTAAACCACTGAGTCATGTTCCTTTTGTTTCTCTCTATATATTGAAACAAAGTCTCCCTATTTTTCTTAGGACCTCACTAAGTTGCTGAGGCTGGCTTTGAACTTGTGATCCTCTTGCTTCACCCTCCCTAGCCACTGGGATTACAGGTGTGCACCACCATGCCTGGCTTGACAATAATTCTTAATAAGGCAATAAAAAAATTTTTACTGCAGAGCTACATTCACGATGACATGAACTTGAACATGACCTATGGAGACAGATCTCCCTGAGTTTGTTTGCTGGCTATGCCATTTCCTACTGATGTGTTCTTTGATGAGATTTCATTGTTTTTTTTTTTGTTTGTTTATTTTTTATTTTTCTGTTTTGTTTGTTGTTTATTTCTTGTTTCTTTTGATTTTGCTTTCCTTGTTTTGCTGTGATTGCTGTTTTCATTTGTGGTCTTGGAGAGCAGCATCTTTTGTCTTTGTGCTATATAGCCTCCTGGGGGTGAGCCTCCTTTCTTCTGGCATCAGCTAAACATTATTCCTCTATCTCTTACCCTCCCCTAAAGTCCTTGCCTCAGCCTCTTCCTCTTTCTTTCTTTTTCTTTATCAAAATATCTACATAATCTCTACTCTCTTTCTGCTCTTACTCCAAATTCACAAGTGCTTCTACCTTCCTATCATGTCTCCTTTGTCTCAAGATTACTTTTCCTTATATCAGGAGATACTGGAAATCTGAGGTGAATGCCAAACTTGAAAATGATTGTTTGCTTTCAAACCAATTATATTCTGATAGCTGTAGTCTGGCAGAAGATAGTTGCTAATCTTTCTACTCCCCTCATAGTTGGTACTTAACATTGTAACAGTTATAGAAAGAATAAAGTAATGAATTAAACACTGTCTATTGAATGTATTGACACTTTTTCCTTATTTCCAGAGGTTTTGGAAATTTTCTTTTATTTATTTATTTTTAAAGAGAGAAGGATAGTGAGAGAGAAAGAGAATATCAATTTTCATTGAGATTGTCACATGGCTTTCGTTGCTGTGACACTTAGTTGTGTACATGGGTACTGGGGTTTGAACCCGTGTACTTGCACATGCAGGGCAAGTGCCATAACAACTGAGTCATTGTTCCAGCCCAGGTTTTGGAAATTTTAAAGGTCAATAATAATTCACAGATTGGTAACTAACTGTTGAATTGTACTGTCCAAATTGTACCTCACCCCAAAAAAGTGAAGAGATAAAAATCCCACAACCAGTCAACAAAGTCCCAAGTGAAAAAACCAGTGATGAGAGATCTCAGGCTCCACTCCCTGACACTGAAAATGAGGAAAAAGGGAAACAATTCTCTTCCTCAAACCCACAACTCCCAAACCAAGGATTCCATGGATAGGGACCTGGATGAAAACTTAGGAAAAAAGTAACAAACAACAATCCAATTATTAAAATCATCAAATAATTAAAAGAAGATTTAAGGAAATAAGAAAGCAATTACAGGAAACACCATTATAATAAAGAATTAGAAACACTGAAAAAAAGATGTAAACAGAGCTCTAAGAATTGAAAAACATAGTCAACCAAATTAAAAGTTCAATGGAAGACATTAATATCAGAGTAAACTCAGAAGAAAATAGAACTTCAGCTCTTGAAGAAAGAATATAAGACAATGAAGACAGCCTGAGTAACCTTGAATGCATGGAGGATAGGCAAGAAAAGAAATACTTGGGGCTGGAGTGGTGGCTCTGTGGTTATGGCGCTTGCCTGGCATGCACGATTACATGAGTTCGAACCCCAGCACCATGTGCGCAATGAAATCTCAGAGCAACAAAGGCCACATGGAAAATAAATAATAATTGTTTCTCTCTCACTGACCTTCTCGCTTCAAAAAAAAAAAAAAAAAAAAAGAAAGTTCAATTCTCAAATTCACTTGGAATAATAAGAAAACAAGAATAGTGAAAGCACTATTAAGTAAAAACAAACAAACTACTTGACAGGAGGGATTGCAATACATGACCTGAAATTATAATAGAGAACTGTAGTAATAAAAATAGCCTGGTATTGGTTTCATAATAGGCAGGAATACCGCTGGAATAGAAATAGAATAGAGGCCACTGAGACTAACTCACAAGTCTTTAACCTTCTGATATTTGACAAAGGGGAAAAATATAGCTTGGAGGAAGGACAGCCTGTTCAACAAATAGTGTTGGACAAACTGGACAGCCACACCCAGACAATTGAAATTAGATTCTTATCTCTCACCCTGCACAAAAATCAGATCAAAGTGGATCCAAGAACTAGGAATTAAAACAGCAACAATACAATTATTAGAAAAAACAATAGGATCAACACTTCATCATTTTGGTGTAGACACCTTCTTCCTTAATAAGACTCCTGTAGAACAAGAATTAAAACCAAGAATTAATGAGTGGAATGCTGTTAAACTGAAAAGTTCCTGCACAGCTAAGGAATTAGTCAAGGGTGTCAAGAGAGAACCTACAGAATGGGGAAAACCATGGCCTGCTATCCCTCTGACAGGGGCTAATATCTAGAATATGCAAATAACTCAAAAAACTTAACACCAAAAACACAAACAATTTAATCAATAATTGCACTATGGAACCAAATAGAAACTTCTCAATAGAGGAAGTTCAAAAAGCCAAAAAATATATGAGAAACTATTCTACATTATTAGTAATCAGAGAAATGCAAATCAAAACCACAGTGAGATACCACCTCACTCCATTCAGAATGGCAAAAATGAAGTACACAAACAATAACACATGATGGAGGGGTGTGGGGAGAAAGGAACACTAATACACTATCGGGACAGTAAACCAACACAGCCACTCTGGAAAGCAGTGTGGAGATTCCTCAAAAATTTAGGGATGTAACCTTGCAACTATTGCACTCCTGGGTATTTTCCCAGAAAAGCAAGAATCAGCTTTTTACGGAGATTCGGCTACATCAATGTTCATAGCAGCACAATTTACAATAGAAAAATCATGGAAACCACCTACATAAATGAATGGATCCAAAACACACACAAATACATACATACACACACGCTCACATATACATATAATGGAGTTCTACTGAGCTATTAGAAAGAATGACATCTTGGCTTTTGCAGGTAAACGGATGGAAATGGAAAATATCATGCTGAGTGAAACAAGCCAGAGATTTAAGGATTGAATATTTTCTTTCATATGTGAAATCTAAAATAAAACCTAAGATAGGATGAACATGAATCAAGTTTATTTAATGGTTAACCCACCTAATCTGAAGTAACACAAGCTGTGGGGACTTTAGCTAAGATGGAGGGAGGAGAAAGGTAGGGAAAAGAGGGAGAGAAACATTACTATAGAGTACAGTTGACTCCCATGAGAACTCCAAATATACACAGGCAGGCATATAAATCTAGTAATTTCAGTGTTTAAATTTCATGTATATGGTAATTTATATCTTGGGGGAGCTACAGAGGAATCATTAGATTAGGGAGTGGGGGAAGCAGAAGAGATCCTGAACAAGGATAGTTTTTAAGCAACTCTGTCAATATGTATGCGTGTATGAAGGTGAACCAACAAATCCTTTCATTATGTAATATAATTAAAAAATCCAAACTATTCTCCTAAACTATTCCCTTTGTTCTAGTCGCTGTCTCTACCATGCCCCGGCAACCACTGATCTGTTTTCCTTTACCACTTTTGCTTTTCCAAAATCACATTTAAGTCAAATCACATGGAGTCTTTTGAGTATCACTTTTTATAATGCATACTAAAAAATGAAAATTCATGTTAATGCAAAAACATATTTGAACTTTTAGAAGAATTTTATTCATAATTAGCCCAAACTAGAAACTCCTCCACGTCGACTGGCAAGAGTAGCACATAATTCTTATATGTCCAATGGAGTAATATGCTATGTAGAATCCATCAGTACCTTCAATCATGTGCATTAATCTCAATCACTTTGACAAGTCTAATGACTACTATTTCCAATCTCCTCATCTGAGATATAAAGAAAAAATGCCAATATTGAAAGCCTATGACAATATATGACCTGTTCAATATAAAACACTTTGTACAGTGTTTAAAATTTTTGCACCACCATTATAATTTAACTATAGAATTATTTTTGTAATGGACTATAACAGACCACAGTAGTAAAAAGTTATATAACTACAATAAAATCATTTCTATAGTATAATTACCAGAATCATGGTTGTGGGGACAGAGTATGGTATAAGATTTCAGGTTGTGAATGCTATTACTCTGGTTTTATTCCTATGGAGAGAAAGGATCTCCAGATCCCAAGACAGTCTCCTCTTACCCTTTATGACTGCTGTACTTCAAAAATTATAATAATAGCAATAACAATGACAAAAAATAAAAATAAATAATATTTACTACACAACAGTCTTATATGGCATTTACTTAGCACTGAGTGTAACTTTAAAAATTATGTCCACCATATGAACTTCTCCATAATTTGATAGCTACTGCTATCATTGTAGTTGCTGGGTAATTGTATTTGTATTATGTGTGAGACACTATGGTAAATTGCTCCTATATGTTGCCTTATTTAGAAATTACTGCTATTTATCAGGAAACTTATTGTATTCCCATTTAGAGATGAGGAAACTGATATCAGAGAGGCTAAAGAATTAATGGAAATGAACCCAGGTAATTGATATCAGAACCCTGATATACATATACTGTTTCCTGACTTAAATTGCTCTGTGAATGAAATACAAACACTTTCAGCATTTTGATATATAGGGTTTGGAAATTATGTGATCTGTTTTCTGACATCTCTCTATACTCCATCTTTAATTTGAATAATCCTTGGTGTCTAAACATCAGAATTTTGACTTATGAAGTCCAGACTCTAAGTAATCTGAGGGCACAGAATGGATTTTACTAATCCCTATCTTCCTCAAAAAATATGTAAGAAACAACTCTGGCCTATGCCTTTTTAGGATAAAGTTGTAAGTCAAGTTGTACAATTTAATTTGTAATTGCTGTTGTTATACAATTGTATTCATTTTTGCTTCTGAAAATACAAAAGCGGGAAGTGGAATTAAAAAGAATGTGTGTGGGGTGCTGGAGCGGTGGCTAGATGGATAAGACACCTGCCCAGCATGCTCAAGTCATGAGTTCAAACCCCGGCACCCATGTACACAACCAAGTGTCAGAGCAATGAAAGTCATGTGAAAAACTCAATAAAAATTGATTCTGTCTCCCTCTCTCTCATTCTCTCTCTCTCTCTCTTTCTCTTATTGAACTTCTTTCTTTAACAAAAAAAAAAAACACGAATGTGGGGGGTTGGAGAAACTGTTCAGCAGTTGGAACACTTCCCTAGCATGCATGAGGACTCAGGTTCACACCCCAGTATCACATATACAACTAAGTATTGGTGTAATAAAGGCCAGATGAAAAGCTAAATAAAACTGATTCTCTCTCTCTCCCTCTCTCTCTCTTAAAAAAAGCAAAGAATGTGAATTAAATTTGTGATATTTCCAGTTTTCTGGGTTAAAATTTACTTGGCTATGCTTTTACCTGTTGGTCAGATATAGCCTTTCCTTAAACATGATGGAAGGTGGCATATTTTTGAGCACATTTCTTTTTTCAAAGTTTAATTGCTGGAAAACTCAAATAGCTGATATTTACAGAATATTTTCTAGTCTGTAGGTACATAACCCAGCATGCAATTTTGTGGTATATCTTGCAAGCCACACTACCTGAGTTTCTTACCATCAAAGAATAAAGGTGCAAAGATTCTGGGGGGGGGGAAGATATTATTTTGAACCAAACAAATGTACTTATTGTAACATATAGACTTTTCTAGTCTTATTCCTATTGTTCAGTCATAAAATGCCTTCCATATACACACCAATATCTGGAAAAATTACATTTTTATGTATACATGAAATCCAAATGATATTAGCAAAATACTCAATAGATTGGAATGCAAGAAGACTGAAAACTTTTTAGTCTATAATTATGAACTTGACTGAGCAGAAAATTAATTGCACACAATTGAGAAGTAGGATGGTACAAAAAGATGTTACATTCAAGACAGGAATGAAGGGCTAAAAGACATGTCCAGGTTTTACCCAGAAAAGGTATTTTCTTAGGAAGTCAATTACAGTGTTAATGAGAACTTAGAGCTGGGCACTGTGGCACATTCCTGTAATCTCAGCAACTTGGGAAACGGAGGCAGTAGGATTGCAAGTTCAAAGCCAGCCTTGGGAACTTTGCAAATCCCTAAGCAACTTAGTGTGAATATTGTAGTTACACGATTTAAGTGATTCTTGGAAACATAATGCTTAGAGAAAGAAATTAGGTATGATATGATTTCAATTATGTGAAATACAAAAGCTGGCAAAATTAGCCTATGCTGTTAGAAGTCAGATGATGCTTGCTCTGAGGATATAGAAAACAAGGGGAAAGAACATGAAGAAGTCTTGTGGAAAGCTAGCAATATTTTGTCTCTTGATCTGATTGTCAATACATACATGTGCTAAGTTTGTGATGATTTGTCCATCTGTAGATATGTGGCAGATACAATTTTGTATATAGATATTAAACTTAAGCATAATGTTCAATAACAGTGAAGTCTAAGGTTAGAAGTGAAGAAGACTATCATATGCTCTTGTCATTGCTTTATGTCTGCATGTCTCAGAACAAGAGAATAGGAGCATCTGTGACTACACAGAAACGGAGTCCAAGCCCTGCTCTTCACTCTCTGGTATAGTGAAGTACAAAGCGATTTTGAATGACATGCAATGCTAAAAGGACTGGTGTGAAGATCTCATTGAGATGGGTTTAAATAGATGAAAAATAAACCAATATCTGTTGAAAAATAGAGCATACTTTCATTTTCTTCTGCATATCCATATTTAAATAGGGGAAGAGACAAAAGATGAGTTTATCAATATTGATTGTGATACAGATGTTTTAAAGACATCAAAGCATTCTAATTTTTAGAATAAACTTGTCTCACTGTCTTGGAATGTAATAAAGCCCATGAGGTTTAGACACTTGCTGAAACATTCATGCAACAAGAAAAGCAGCTTCAGTCTTCTAAGTGTGCAAGTTGGGATGTTCAGCCTTGGAAGTGAGAGGGCACCACACAGGAATATGAGGCAGCTGCCTTTTCACAAGAGGTTTAAATTTTATGAGTTCTTCTTGGGAGATTTTTAAATGTTCCTTTAGATTAATATGTCAAAACTCATTCATTTTCATCAGGTAATTAATAGTGACTAATGTGGAGAGATCATTTTTTTTTACTCACTTCAGGAATTGAATAAATAAAATATATTAAAGACAAAGATAGGTCATTCAGAATCCTTCACATTCCTTTTCTAGAACAGAAAACACAAAATGTCCTTTAATCATTAAAAAGATAAATTTGTAATGAGTCTTATGGCGGCAAATCTTTTGTTTCTATTCATTTTTAAAAATCAGCACAAATGGCAAGTAGAAGGTTCTTAAATACTTCCAAACAACAGAAAACAATGCCTAGTTTCCACATATGTGAGCCAAATACTCCAAAAAAAACTTTGAAAGTATAAGATAATGCCAAGTAAAAACTGACTTACATGATATGCTTACCAAGCATTAGTTGTTTGTTTATATCTCCTTCACCTCCTTATCCTTCTACCATACTTTTGTGAAACAATAGGTTTTTTAATTAATCAAAAAACTTCTTTATTTCAGATTGCATTGATAGATAATAATTGATAAATAACCATTTATCATCTTTATACAAATGTTACAGAACAGGAAATATAACTTGTCTCCTATTTTCCTCTATTTTTAAAAGCATATTTTTTGATATTTTCATTTTTATTTATTTTTATTAGTACATTAAAGTTGTACATAATGATGAGATTTGCTGTCATATATTCATAGATGTACACAATACAGCAATACAATTTTGACAATATACCTGCCCCACACCCCTCCACCTCCACCTCCCATTCCCTAATCCCTTGCCTCTTTTCTGGGTCCTATATTTTTCCAAAAATACTCAAGTATTTTAAGAGTACCATAATTCTTACATCTATGAAGAATATTTATATATATATGACTATACTATATACAGTAATATATTTATAAATACTTGGAATGTAACATGTTTTATCTCAGTTCCAACATTTCCCCTTCCCTTCCTGTCATCTCTTATTATTTTTTGATATATTTGACAATAGGATTAAACATTTATGTTTTTGTAAAGACATGTAGTAGGCTTATTCAAATATCATATGCAGTATTTTACAACTGTATCTCATAAAAATTGACATACTGCATTTTTGTTCTATGGTTCTAATACATGAGCTTATCTGCCTTTCCCCTGCCTGGTTTAGCTCCATCATCCACATGTGTTGGAAAACTTTCACCCTTGACTCTCTGGGTTTGACTAACTTTGCTAAGCATGATTTCTTCCAATGCCATCCATTTACCTTCAATGGCTGCAATACCATTGCTTCTAATAGCTGAGTAGAACTCCATTCATTGTACATGTATACCAGAGCTTTTGAATCCATTCATCCAGTGAGGGGCATCTGGGTTGGTTCCATAATTTAGCAATTGTAAATTGAGCTGCTATGAACATAGATTTTGCTGTGTCACTGTAATAGGCTGATTTTAACTCCTCTGTTAAAATACCCAGAAGAGGGATAGCTGGGTCATATGGTGGATCCATTCCTAATTTTTTGAGGACTCCCCACACTGCTTCCCAGAGTGGCTGGATCAGTCTGCAATTCCACCAATGGTGCCCTAATGTTCTTATCTCCCCACTGCCCCTCCAGCATTTGTTATTGTTTGTATTCTTCATCTTTGCCAATATGACAAGAGTGTATTTTTCTGATTGCCAGTGATTTAGAACACTTTCTCATGTATTCACTGGGTTGCTTGATTTCTTCTGTTGAGAAATTTCTGTTTACCTCTCTGGCCCATTTATTGATTGGATTATTTGTGTGTTTGTTATTGAGTTTTTTTACTTCTTTGTAAATTTTGGGTATTAGTCCCCTGTTAGGGGGATCACACACCATGATTCTCTCCCATTATGTAGGTTCTCTCTTGACTGTTTTGATGAATTCCTTGACTGAGCAAAAAGTTTTTAATTTAATGGCATCCCACTCATTAATTCTCTACCTTAATTCTTTCCCTTTGGGAGTTTTGTTGAGGAAGACGTTGCCAACTCCCATATCTTGAAATGTTAGTCCTAATTTTTCTTCCAACAGTTGTATGGTAGTTGATTTAATTCCTAATTCCTTAATCCATTTAGATTTGATTTTTGTGCAAGGTGAGAGATAGGGATCTAATTTCAGTTTTCTGCAAGTGACTGTCCAGTTTGTCCAGCACTATTTGTTGAATAAATGTCTCTCCTTCATGTGATATTTTGACCTCCTTTGTCAAAGATCAGATGTTTAAAGATTTATGGGTTTGTCTTAGAGTCTTCTATTCTATTTCATTGGTCTTCATTCCTATTTTGATACCAGCACCATGCTGTTTTTAATACTACAGTTCTATAGTATAATTTTTGATCTGGTATTGCAAAACCACCTGTTTCATCTTTCTTGCTTAGTAATGTTTTGGCTATTCTGGGTTTCTTGTTGTTCCAAATGAATCTGAGAATTGCTTTTTCTATATCTGTAAAGAATGACATTGGTATCTTGATGGGGATTGCATTGAATCTGTATATTGCTTTTGGCAAAATGGCCATTTAAAAAAGATTTTAAAGCATGTATTCATTAAAGTATTATAAGATTTGTTCCTAAGTTGTTTTTCTTTTCTGTTTAGAATCTGTGTGTGTTTGTGTGATTCTTGTTTTCTAAAGACATTTGTATGGAGTTAAGTGAATATTTTTTCATTTATTCAATTCATATATTGTAAAAAGCTCAGAGCCTTTGAAAGTTTCATATATTTCATTTAAAAATTCATAATTATCCATCTTAAAAAGCATTCTCACAACACACCACCATTAGTCTGTTAAATAATTGCCCATGTGCCTATGCTTAACATTGAATTAATCCACTCCACCTCTTGACATTAAAAATCACTTGTCACCTTGACAGTCAAACAATTCACCAATTCAACATTGCTCCTTATAATATAGATTTAAAATTAGATGGTCACACTATAGCTAAATTATGGAATCAACCCAGATGTCCCTCACTTGATGAGTGGATTCAAAACTCTGGTACATATATGCAATGGAATTCTACTCAGCTACTAGGAAAAAACGATATTATGACATTTGCAGCCAAATGGATTGAGATGGAAAAAATTATGCTGAGTGAAATATCCCAAACTCAGAGACTCAAGGCCTGAATGTATTCTCTCATTTGTGGAAGCTAGTCTACAATCAGAAACAGTATGATAGATGACATGTATAAATTTTTACATGAGCAGGGGGAAACTTGCCTATGATGCTAGGGGATGTAGGGCAAGGGACAGCACAGAGAGAGGAGGGAATAGGAAGGATATCAAGGAGGCTGGAGGAGGGTGTATGGGGGAATCAACTCATTGGGAAACATTCGACTTCCATGAGAAGTCCAATTAACACAGGGGTTAAGTAAGGGGAAACATGGAACCATGGGAAGCCCAAGGGGGGGGTGGGAACCATGGAATGGCATCAGCCTTGGCTTGCCCTGTCATTATACATTTGTTCTTGATTGTTTGACAATGATTCCTTCCTAATTGTAAGAACATTTTTAATGAATAAAAAATAAATAAACTAAAATAAATTTGGATGGCGACTCAGTAAAACCATGTTCCTAGGTCAAATTCTCTGTTTTTTTAAATTATTTTTTAAAGTCAGATAAACAAGGTAAAAGTGTAACTATCCAAAACATAAAAGTGAAACATGAAAGCAAATATTGATGTTTATCACCAAGTGCAGATGTATCTTAGAGCTTAGTATGCTAGAATAGAACCTATGGAGCTTACACGTTTCAGAATACATTGGTTCTATGGTGAAACTTAAGAAACTAACAAAAGTATAATTCTTTTTCAGGGGTGAGGATCAAACTCAGGGCCTTGCGTGTGCTAGGCAAGCGCTCTGCCACTGAGCTAAATCCTCAACCCCAAAAGTGTAATTCTTGAAGTCATGTTTTTGGGCATGTTTTTGAAAAAATAATGAATGTGATCTTCACTTTGGTGATATTACTAAATGTAGCATTTCTTGAAATATTGTATAGAATCGTTCATAGCCATGGCTACAATCCACTCAAACGTTTAAAGTAAATCTGCAGCAAATTTTGTTATTAGTGGTATCCAACAAACTTTTTTCACTTTCGAAATATGCCACCTCCACCTCCTCCTCCTCCTCCTCCTCCTTCTTTTTCTTCTTCTTCTTCTTCTTATTATTAATATTGGGGAGTGAACACTGGGCATCACATATGCTAGACAATGCTCTACCACTATGCTATATCCTAAGCCCTTTTAAATTTTTAATTTAGAGATGGAGTCTTACGAAGTGGCCCCATTTGGCCTTGAACTTGGGATCCTTCTCCTCAGCCTACTGAGTAGTTGGATTACTGGAATACACCACTGCATCTGACTAAGCATACCTTCTTTATTCCAGTTCCTCTAGTTTCACAGATAGCTATCTGACTTTATTTAGGTTAGCTTGTGTCTTCTCAGTTCCTCTTTTTATTGAGGTACCATTTTTAACTATCATGTGATGCTAAAGTTCCATTTACTGCAATTTATCCCCAAAAGAAGAAATGTGCTTAAGAATGGGGCACCATGAAGCAAAAGAACATCATGAAATTGGGACAAAAGAGCCATGATTCCTTTTCCAAACCACTAGTGCTTCAAGCAAGGTCTAGTCTTAAATGTCCCCTTGACAATGAACCATGGATTCTACTCATGACTATCTTCATTTGAGAGGACCAATACATTTCTATAGTAAAAGATAATAAGACAATAGAGTGATTTAATATAGATTTCTCTGTAAATGCTATAAGAGCATGGCAATGTCATATTCATGTCTCTCTTCTATTGTTTGACAAAACTGTTTTTTTAAAGAAAGATTTTTTTTTTTAAAGAGAAAGACAGTGAAAGAGACAGTGAAAGACAGAATCAAATTTATTTAGTTTTTCATGGGGCTTTTGTTGTTCTGACACTTTGTTGTGTACGTGGTGCTGGGGTTCAAACCTGGATCCTTGCGCATGCCAGGTAAGTGCTGTAACTGCTGAGCCACGGCTCCAGCCCCAATAGATGTTTTCTTTTCTTTTCTTTTTTTATAAGAGAGAAGGAAAGTGAGAGAGAGAGAGACAGAGACAGAGAGAATCGATTTATTGAGTTTTTCACATGGCTTTCGTTGCTCTGATACTTCAGTTGTGTACGTGGATGCTGGGGTTTGAAACCAGGTATTCAAGCATGCCCTGCAAGAGCTGTAACTGCCAAGCCACTGATCCAACCCCAGATGTTTTTTTAATCGAACTAATTAAATTTAAAAAATAATAAACAATAAAAAACTGTGAAAAACATGGCTACAATTTTTAAAGTATAATCATATTCCAGAACAAACAGTAACATCCCAACAATGTGATGTGTTGCCCAAACAGTTCCAAACCTAGGCAAATGAGTAACATTCTCTTTAAATCCATTGGTTGGTCACTAGTCTTTTTTTACCTGTCAAGGATGGTGCATATGTATTTTAATCTATACTTAATTGTATTAAAAATGTATCTGATAGACAGGAAATTGAGTCCTACCCATTTTTATCTCTTGTGATCATCTGACAGGCTAATGGGGGTTTTAAAGAAATTTCAGGAAACATCTCATGCCTTCAGCCCATGTCAGTAGCTCTGATACATGCTCATAATCTAAAATAATATATTTTCTGATGTGGGAGTTTCCTTTAGATTTTTTTTCTCTCTTAAATAATAGGAATCACTAATTCTGGGAGACAAATGCCTAAAATTCAACCTCCAAATATCAACCAAAAGTGATTCCTCTCTGAAGCTCTCTCTTTCTCAGAGGTAACAAGTGGGAGAGAGTCCTGAGTTCTCTGCTTTTGCTAAATCTCCTACCATTCACTACTCCTCATATGGACACGGAGAAATCCAAAGAGTCACCCAAAAGAAGACAGGGAAAGGAGAACAGACAGCAATCTGAAAACAAATAATAAACTGGTGAACTAAATCTGAACAAACTAATAATCAAATGCAAAGATCTAGTATTGTAATCAAAAGTCAGAGAATGACTGAATAGAGAGGCATATTACATAATTATAAAGGAGCCAGTTTTCCAAGATGACAAAATGATAATGGATAGAACGCTTCTCCAAAGAGTATCAGTAAGTGAAAATGAGTACACAAGATTTCCAACATTATCTATGAAAGAAGTACAAGTTAAAAACATGATTGGTACCACTCTGTACCTGTCAGAATGACTAAAAATAAATAGATAAGAAAACCAACCAACATCTGAGAAGGCCAAGCTACTAGAATTTTCATGTGTGGCTTTTGAGATGGCCAATAATACTGCCTGTTGGAAACCAGATTATCCATTTCCTATGAGGTTATTTCCATCCTTACCATAGGATCTAGTGGTCATGCCCCTGAGTATTTAGAGAAATGAAAACCAGTCCACAAAGAAAACTATAAAATAGCAACCCCATTCATCATTGCCCTGATCTAGAAAAAACTCCAATGGTTTTCAAAGGGTGAATAAAGAAGTTATCCATCCATAAAATGAAACACTATTTAGCAACAAAAAGGAGCAATCTATGAACATACACAAAACTTGTACAAATCTCAAAGGCATTAAAATGAATGAAAGAAGGTAGACTCAAGAAGTTGTGTTCTTTGTGAATCCATTTATGTGTCATTCTTCCAAAGACAAAACTATTAGGGTATAGAATAAATCGTGATTGCCCAGGGTTATAGGTAAGAGGAGAATGGGTTTATGGGGAAATATCATGATTTAGGAATCACCCTGTATCCAGCCTTTGCTAGTGGCTACATGAATCACTATGTGTATTCATATTCTTATATTTGTATATTAAAAGAAAAAATACAGTTCATAAAATTCTGATTTTGAAAAATGGTATTTCAGAATGTATTCATTGATTTTAACAAATAAATCCTTCTGGTGTGCAATGTTGATAGCGGAGAGCCTGGAGTCTGGGGTGGAGCACAGGGGCTTATGGAAATGCTGTGTTGTTTGCTTAGTTTTTCTGTGAACCTAAAGCTGCTATAAAGAATAAGTCTATTTAAAAAAAAAAGTGTACCTTGCTTACCTTATTATATGGAGTACACCAAAATATTTTTCTCAAAAATTAATAAGGAAGGAAGGAGAAAGAAAGAAAGAAAGAAAAAAGGAAAGAAAGAAAGAAAGGCAGGAAGGCAGGAAGGCAGGAAGGAAGGAAGGAAGGAAGGAGGGAGGGAAGAAGAAAGGAAAGATGTGGGCAAGCAGTTTGGTCTGTGACTTTCTTGCACAGTAGTACACAAATCCAGTTAGGTCCGTCATGTATAGGGGATGGAAATATAAATATATCTATACCCTAAATACATTTTACAGTCCCAGTATACTATCCTGCATTTCCAGGCATGGGAAACTTCCCTGAATAGCAATACTCATGGGCAGGACTTAGTGAAGTCTCTGGCTCTTGCTTTTCTTGTAGCTTAATGGGGTAGAAACCTGTGCGATAGAATGCTGTTAACTATTTCTTGTTATCATTTTTGTGGCGTTGCTGATCCTCTGAGCCCACAAGCTTCCTCCATGTACTTATTGTTGAAAGCTTCCTTGTCTCTCTCAAATTCATGATCAAAGGTCCTGTATTAGCTCAGAATGGTAGAAAAGGAATCAGACTTTGATAACACCTGTAATGTACTGGGCAAAACACAAGATAGATCACAGTTGTCTCCTTTGATCCTTGAACTGACAGCGTCTGATACTGATACCTGTCCCATGGAGATCTGGACCAGGTTTGTGTTCCACAGAGTTGAAGAAACAGTACTTGGAACCCTGAGTCAAGCAAGTAAGCAGACACGTTTGATTTAAGAAAGTGATAGAAACTGACTTCTCTGGGGAGAAGGGGACCTGGGAGTTGAGAGTTCACTGCAGGGGATGCCACATGGCTTTCTAAAAGCTCTCAGAACTTTCTCCTTTTCTCTCTGCCATTGATCATTTTCTCCAGCACCCTCTACCCCTATTCATGCCTGGAGCAGGAGTTCGGAAGCTCTGGTCTCATTTAGTCTTTTTCCTGTGCCCAGGAGCACCGCGGGTAGCAGAGGGGATGTCTGTGTGTGGCTGTTATACACATCTGGCTATTTGAAACAGTGCAAATTCTTTTTCACCTTTTACAACAACCACCATCAGCCACTTGCCTCCTTATCAACCCTGCCTATTTTAGCCTACACTGACTGCCCTTGCTCTTTTCTAATACCTCATCAGGCTAGAAACCACCATGGAATTTTGCTACAGGAGAATCCTCACTTGAACGTCTCTATGTAAGTTGTTTGTGAACAAATCTTTTTAAGTGGCAAGGCCAAATCTGGCAGAATTTGTAGTCTCTGCTGAGATCATAGAAAACAGAACAGGGGTGTACAAAATGAGGCACACAGGAACCAAAAAGGTAACCAGAGTTACTGCCATTTAGAAACATTTCAGATCAGGTTCATTTCTTTGGTTGATAGTTTTTCCCATCACCATTATAATACAATTACTTCCCCAGTTGGAGGTTAACATCCCATTCACTAGTTAATCTTTTTAAACCATAATCTGCATTTTATCTCTCTCTTTGTCCACGGAATCTTGCCTATAGCTACCCTCTCCTTCATCAATTAATTCCGCCCTCTCCAAATGAAACAGAGAATCTCTGTTAATATTCTGTTCAATGGCAAGAATTTAATCAATGTTGTGTTTCTTTGCCAAAGTACAGACACATCATCAAATTTTCTTCTTTCTGTGGTCACTCCTGGCATCACTGACCATCTGTAAAGAGAAGGCCTGGTGAGTCTCAAATATCTTCATGAGAAAGGTCTGTTAATATCTTTAAAATGAAGATAGAATATGGGGGAAATATGATAGTGAGTATTAGAGATTTGACAGTAATATCAATAAATATTACTAAAAATATTTTGTAGCGATGTTCAAGCCCAACTCCTCAGGGCTACTAAGAAAATAAAAGTAACCAACCATTTGTTTCAAATGTCTCATATTTACCTTAAAAATTTCTTTTTCCTGCTAAGAATGCTGAGTTAAAACTTTCTGTTTTTTTGTTTGTTTCAGTTCCTTTCCCTTCTACTGGTCTGGCCTTTAGCTTTATCTTCCTTAGTTCCATCCTTAGCATAAATGCCAGATTGTTTGTTTCTTATTATTGATTTTTTTCAATGCAATTTTATGCAACAAATTCTGCTTTCAATATTCCTGCCATGACTCCTCCTTCAGAATAACAGAGTTTCTGAGAGCATTCAGAATGTGTCCTCTTGCCTCTGTTTGTGCTGTTGTTTCTTAACTGACTGATGCACTTGCTGCCTTCCAACAGTACTGAACCACTTGCTGATCTGTTTGTAGTTTTATTCTTGTTTAACAATGTGCATTTGAATACATGCCACCTCCTCTACACAGAAGTCTTTTCTTTCTCTCTACCTGGAGATCTGTTAGGTGCCTTCTCATCCCAGGTTTGCTACCTGTTGCCTATCTAGGCCTTCCAAGAAAGATTTCCTAGTGCCCCCCTAATGCCCCTAATGCCCCTCACAGAGCTAGACTTAAAAATGAGGGGGGTGTTCTTCATACTTTTGTTCTCTCATTGGATTCAATTACACTCACAAATCACCATCACTGTGTGTCATGTATGTATAATATTTCAACATTTCTTCACTGAATAAACTTCAGGGGGAGGAAGAAAGTGTGTCAATCTTATGCTCATAATATGTGTCACCATTTAGCATACAGCTTCCATCTATGGTGTATGGTAGAGTGCATTAAAAGACAGTAACAATCCAGTCTCAGAGTTACAGTCTTGAGGCCAGCAGGTCCCATCCCTGCTTTCAGTAGGCCCTACCTTGTAGAGCAGAGTCAACTCCAGTTTTAGTCAAAGTCAGAATGTACCTTCTGATGGTCACAGAGAGCTGAGAATGATGCCTTGGATTGAGATAGCAAAGGCGTAGTTAAACATGTGACATCATTACAAGCCCAGACAATAGACAAAGGTAGCCATCAGATGTCCCACAGGAGAGGATTACACTTTATAATGTAGTATCCCAGGTGGTAGTTTCCTGGCATGTCCAGGATACTCAGAAAATAGTCTTGTATGTCATAGGCTTTGAAATTCTTATTTTCAGTGCTACTACACTATTATTTGTCTGTACACTACTTAAACATAGATACTGGGAACAAAAATTATGAAGAAGGAACATAGTAGGTACCTAATACCTTTTGTTTTAATGGACTCATTAATTAGCTTTCTGAAGGATATGAAAACAGGAACTCTATTAAAATATTCTATAATGATGGATTTTAGATTTAGATTGGTACTACTATTTAAGTTATTAATGAATATTGTATTTGTCAACATTGTTTAGAAAACAGATTTGTGTGTGTTCATTAAATTGGCTCATAGAATTATAGCATCTCAGAAGTCCCATAATCTGCCGTCTAGAAACTGAAATCCCAGGAAAGACAGTGGCAAGCTCCAGACTGACTCCGAAGGCCTTAGAGCCAGGAAGTTGATTGTGTAAATTCCAGTGTAAAAACAGGAAGAGACGCATGCTCCAATTAAAAGGTCATAGGGAGCAAAAGAGGTGTGTTCTTCTTTCCTCTGCCTTCTAGTTCTACTCAGACCATGAAGATGGATGAATGGATGATGCCCATCATCACTGGGGATTACAATACACTTTCAGAGCCCACCGATTCAAAGACTAATCTTATTCAGAAACACTCTGCTAGACATACCCAGAAATGCTGCTTAACCTTGGATCACCTGATTCAGTCAATTTAACATATAAATTTAGACATCACAGATATGTAGATTTCTATCAGTAGATTATTTCAACATCAGTGATGAAATAGACTCAGACAGAAGGCCAAATTGTATTCTTGTATTAAGACATGCAAGTATGAATATGTGAGAACAAATCCCACAATTATGGTAAAAGTAGAATGCACCAATAAAATTATGGAAAAAATTCCCAAAAGGGCTGGAACAGTGGCTCAGCAGCTAAGGTGCTTGCCTTGCATGCACAAGGATGCAGGTTCAAACCCCAGCACCATGTACACAACAAAATGTCAGAGCAACAAAAGTCAAAATGAAAAACTAAATAAAATTGATTCTTTCTCTCTCTCTCTCTCTCTCTCCCTCTCATTGTCCCTCTATCTTTAGAAAAGGGGGGGTTGATGTTGGGGATGAGCTTAAGTGGTTAAGTGCCTTTGAGTTCAATCCCTGGAACAAAACAAACAAACAAACAAACAAACAAAAATCTCCAAAAATAAGCACTGCTTCTATGTGACTAGAAGGTCAACACTGGAGCCAAGACCTACGCTAAAAATAAGAGGGATGATGACATAATTTTAGTGTAAATAGGTTAGTTTTCAGAAAAGTCTTATTCTTCTAGATCTGTGATTTTCAACCTTGTTAATATTAACATTTGCTAGATAATTTTTTTTGCAAGTGAGGCTCTCCTGTTTATTGTAGGATATTTAGCAACATTCTTGACTTCTACTCATTAGTTACCAGTAGCACATTCAATGACATTGTTCAAATGCCCTTGGTGGGATAAAATTTCATTTAGTTGAGAATTGCTATGCTAGTTGAAAGAATTGTGTGGTGGGGCTGGAGCGATGGCTCCTGCCTGGCATGTGCAAGTACATGAGTTCAAACGCTAGCACCCAAGTACACAACTAAATGTCAGAGCAATGAAAACCATGTGAAAAACTCAATAAAAATTGATTCTCTGTCTCTCTCTCTCTCTTTCTCATACTGTCCTTCTCTCTCAAGAAGAAGAAGAAGAAGAAGAAGAAGAAGGAGGAGGAGGAGGAGGAGGAGGAAGAGGAGGAGGAGGAGGAAGAAGAAAAATTGTGTGGTAATGAAATGAGATAAGGTATCTGGAAATACTTTGTCCACAATTTTATAATTTTTAGAACTTTGAGGTTTAGTTGTAATTTCGTTTTCAAAGAGAAATAATAAATAATAAATATAAATCTGTTTCACCATATAAAATTTTTCCTTCTATTTGATGACATTTTGCCTGCTTTCAAATACATCACCGGAATAGGTATATTCTACATCAGTGTCCTAGAAGCGACATCAGGTACTTTGCCTAAGTTTATGGAGTTTTAAGAGAAGATCTGGAAGATTAATCCAGGTTACAGGGACCTCAAAGATCATGCTCAATATAGCCACACCACATCCCTCTGTTTTATGTGTGGTCCATGTTTCATAATTGACTTTATGATTTTTAAAAATCAGCCCTTTTAAATCTTCTGGTTCAAAAAGTTTCTACATTTATCTATACTGTGCCTAATTGCTGGGGTACTCCTAAATACAAAACTAAGATTTGGGCATCATGCCTTGTGTTTTTTTTTCTACATAACCCTCTCTCCTCTCTTCAGATACTAGTAAATCAAAGTATTAAGTACCTTCACAACTCTTTTATGTCATTTTGATTCCTTTAAGACATACCATGATTCATTGAGCAATCACTCTCACATTAAAAATGGCTTTCTAATTTATTGAACACGTTTCATATAAAGACTGTTGTTATAACTTCCAAACCAGCCCAGTGTACATTTAGTATTTTCATTTTAATTCTGACAAAATGAGATGCTCAGAGTTGAGTATAACTTTCACCTAAAAGCCAGGATTCAAGCTTGGATCTCTTTTATAATAAAAACTATCTTTTTAAATACCACCCTATATTAATTTTTATATGAAGTTAGCCAACGAAGATACAAATAAAGATCTCGAGGGGAAATTTCAAATCCACTAATCACGTAAAACCAGATTTCATAATGCAAATAAGTGAACCAAGGCAAGATTTTATCTTTACAGGGGAGTTAAAATAAGTATGACATCGTCATAAAACTCTCTGTTTCACTTTGTCATTTGATGTTCTTACTTATTTGTATTAGAGGGCTCTTCCTTGCGTCAAAGTCCCACTGAGCATCTCCTGATATGTGCAAGTCTGGTACACAACCCTGCTGGGGAAAAAAAATAGAAAATGAAAACAATAACAACAAACAAAATGAGAAGCAAGAGGCACTGGAGAAAATCGCCAACAAGCACAACGACAATCATGATCCACAAGAGTAGTGAGTCAGATCAGAACTTTGAAGAGGAATGCGAATTGAAGTTGCATATGTTCCTTTCAGTTTAGCAAGTATTTAGATAACATAATGATAAGGAAATGGTAAAACAGAAAAGGAATATATAGAACACAAGAAAATAATCTATTCAAAAGTGAATACATCAATTCACCTTTACAAATAGCATTCATTTGCTTTTAATTTATTCAATCAGCTTGGATGGGTATCAACTATATGCCAGAATCTTCTCTGCATCACAAGGATATAAAATGAGTTTCAAGTCATGGGAATGCATAAAAGAACATTTTATTCCCTCCTTTTACCTGTTCTTCAGATTTGAGTGGGATTTGGACATAAAGCATCACAAGATTCTAGAGTCATGTGGGGGTAAATTTTACCCTCAGGTAATGGATGAGTCCACGAATCACTATTTACGTATCCTTTGCTAATGCCACAAAAGTCTTGGGTTAATGGAGCATTTTAGGAAAATATTTGAAGCAGAGATATCATAAGAAGTCATTGAGACTTAACAGGGTTAATTTCTTACATAAAAATGAAATTACTGAGATATGAAAGAAAGCAAGATCATTTCTTTTCTTTTTGTGCGCATTCTATTAGGAGAAAAAGCCATTACAAATCCTCTCTCATTTGGTCAACTGTTTAGATTACATTTTATTTTTCACTGCTGATGAGTCTCTTTCTTAAGATATGTTTTTGAGAAATCATATATTTGTTGAAGAATTTCTAAGAAAGACAACTTTCCATTTCTCAAAAAGGCTTTTTGCAGTTAATTCTGTTTCCACAGTTGAAAACATTTGCCAACTTTGTGTCACAAATTATACATCCGAGAAGCAGGCAGCAAGTTTGTTAATTATCAGGATTAATTTAATGAACTTATTCTCATTAGGTTTTATGAGGCATGCTGTACACATGAACATGTGAGAGTCCACAGCCACAACACAGCCATGTCAGTAGGTAATTAAGGACCCTGATGGGGATTTTTGCAGAAAAACAAGGTGTGGAAAATGCTTTGTGTAAAACTGCATTATAATATGGAATTAAGAGTTGATGATGACAGAGAATGAAGTAAAGATCATTTTAGTAGCAACAAATTAAGACAGAAGTCAGTTTGGCTCCAAAAACAAATGTTGAATACACACATAAATCATCACATTTCAAAGTCAATGCTTCATCTTGGGTGTGATGAGCTATGTAATGGTGTTTTACTTCCACAGGATCTGGAACTAGGCACATTTTGTCATCAGAAGGATTTCTAAAGTGTTGATCTTTCAAAAAAAGAATCTCTAGCTTCAAATGGCCTCATGATGGAAAAGACATGAAGCAGATATTCTTTTTTTTTTTAAGTCTATTTGCAATTTGTTGCTCTCATTCCTTACATAAAGAAAACCAGAGCTGGATTATGAATAGAATATAAAACCATGTATTTCAACATGTATTCCAACTCACCTCCACTTCTTCAAAAAGGGAAAGCAGCAGATGGTCACAGTGGGTCTCAAAATATTTCAAAAACAATTATAAAAAGGGGCTGGAACAGTTACTCAGTGGTTATGGCGCTTGCCTGGCATGCATGAATACACCGGTTCAAACCCCAGCATCACATACAAAATGAAGTGTTGGAGCAACAAAAGCTACATTAAAAACTAAATTTAAAAATTATATATCTATATATATGTGTATGTATATATGTATGTGTATGTATGTACATATGTATGTATATGTGTATGTATATATGGCTGCAGATGTGACTTAGTGACTAAGTGCATCTGTGGGCTCAATCTCCAGTACCAGGAAAAAAAAAAAGTGTTTTTAGCATTATCCTTTTCATTAAATATAGCTGTAAACTCAAACTGTACCCATATAAATTCTTGCATTTCACATATAAAACTATATTTAGGGGCTGGAGGAGTGGCTTGGTGGTTACAGTGCTTGCTCAGCATGCACAATCACATGGGTTTGAACCCCAGCACCCACATACACAAGGGTCAGAGCAACGAAGGCCATGTGAAAAACTCAATAAAAATTGATTCTCTCTGTCTCTCTCTCTCACTGTTTTCTCTCTTTAAAAAAAAGACTATATTGAAATACATGCAATTTCTATTTTACCTAGTGAGATTACAGACACTTAAGTTCTTTTAAACTCTAACCTGATATTAATCAATGGAGTCCATAAAACTGATGATAATGATGATGATGACTATTTGGAATTACTGTTGTTGATTTCAAAAAACAGAAATTAGACAGGGTTTTTTTTTTTTAATTTTCCTTTCTGATAATCACTCACAGTATTAATTTAACTTTGTTTCATACATCTGTGAAAGAAGTCTGTCTTTTTCAACCTTGCATTACTTTTCTCTTTTCAACACTTGAGTGAGGGCATTGGGCTTAACACCAGTGCCAATTACTATACAAGGAAATAAATCTCAGGGGGCATCCGAATTATGCTTTTCTTGCTGTGGAGATTCCAGTGTGGCCTTCAGAAATCTGTGTGCATAATCATGCATCACATTATACAATTTCCCTTCCATATGGTTCTACTTTATAATTTGAAATAAATTAAAAGATTAAAACTTCAGTCTTCTAATTAGTTGATTTCTGTCATGTGTCTTTCCTAGGTCCTGTGAGTTTGCTAAGTGGCTGGTGGTCCATATCATTTGAGGGAATCCATACTTGTGTGTGTGCGTATCTTCCCTGTTTATGTTCTTGTCTTCTATGTTTGATTGGGAGTGGTAATACTCAGAATGGGTTTCTTAATTAAACTTAGATACTCATGCCCTGAGGCTATAGAGATTCATTCAGCTAATAAATTAGATATAAATAAATAATAATAAAGAGAATGACATTTAAATCGCAGGCTTATTGATTTCATATGATATAGTTGCACTGCACAGCTGAAAGTTTCAGTAGGATTAAAACAATTTAATTAGTGGTAGTTTGAAACAGAATTTTAAGACCTATGTGATTTTTGTTAATGAAATCCTCCCTTCAAATATCTAGTTTATTCACAGGTGGAAAGATGAGAAGACAAGAGAGTTCTTCAAGACATTCTCAAAGATTGCAGATCTCTGGATATCAATTCTAATCAACACTTTATGGCAGAGTGTTTTTGAATGTTGAATGATTAATAGAACATCTTTGACATAACAAGTATAAAGTTAAGTGATTGGAAAACTCATATTTTGGAAAATTTGTATTGTATCATTAATTCATTGAAAGCAGACATCCTAAATGTGCATGGTCATGATTAATATTGTGAAAAGTACATTTCTTATTGGAGATTCAGGTACAAGTTTTATTTTATAATTTATTTTTATACTTTTTTTAATCTATTCAACTATGAAGCCTATATTGGATAATATTGATTGTACAGACAAGCATATTCTGTATGAAATTATGACTACTAAAATAGTAAATGCATATGGAAAAAAAGAGAATTGAAGTTTTCTTGGAGAATTGTCAGTTGAGATGACTTTTGATTAAAAAATAATAATAATTATTATTTTTTAGTAGAAAAAGAAAGTGATATGAGCCAGACCATTCTAGAAATAGATGAAAAAAGGATGAGCTCTAGAACTGGATTGACAAATTACTTATATTCTCTTTTCCAATTTACCTTATTTACAAAATAGGTATATTTAGTAGAATTGTGAAATTGATATAAAATAATATGTATAAAATATTGGCATACTATCTGGTAGTTGTTAAATATGCAACAAACATCTACTGCAATAACACTTTTTCTTTAAATGTGGGTTTCAATGTTGCATGTTTATTTTGATATTATTGTATGTGATGTATAAAAGATCATTTCTAGCTGCTAGGTGAATGGAGAATGGGCAAATAGTGATTTTATATGAAATCTGCATTTTTTCCTCAAAATAAATAAAAATTTATGGAAACATTTAAAATAGACTTAAGTGTGTTTTATCCTCAAAATGGTGAAAAAAGATAATAAAGAAGGGGCCACAGAAAGATAACTTTTTGATAAGTGGAGGTATACTCCTTGAAACAGAGAATATGCAAGATCATTTTCACAAGGAAGACGTAATGATTTGTGTTAAAAATGTGTATATCTGGGCTGGAGCGGTGGCTGAGCAGTCATGGTGCTTGCCTGGCATACTCAAGGACGCAGGCTCAAACTCAAAACCACATACACATCAAAATGTCGGAGCAACGAAAGCCACATGAAAAACTAAACAAAATTGATTCTCTTTCTCTGTCCCTCACTGTTCTTCTCTCTCTTTAAAAATAAAAAGTGTATGTCTAACAACAAACAGTATGTAGTGGTACATTTATTAATGACTGTATTTATTCATAAGAATAAGTAAGAATCAGTTCTGTAGACCCTGACTGCTGTTTTTGGTGTCAAGTATAATGTTGATTACTAAGAGTGGGGTCAGCACCTAAACAGATGTGTTTCCTGCCTTAGATTTGTATGGGGAGTGGGCAGAAGTTATGGGATGCACTTAATAGAATTTTTAGGAGCATTAAATAATTTTTAAGAAAATATAAGAAGGGAATAAAATACAGGAATAAAATTACCATTGTAGCTCTATCCCATGCACCAATTTTGCCTCCTCTTTCTATAAATCAAGGGTTGTAATAAGTGCAAGTTTCTGTTCATAGTTCTCACATGTCTATGACAGGAAAAAAAACAAAAATCTACCCATTAGGTATTTCCATCTCTATCTCTGGCATAAATAATGCCATCATCTTAGGTTGTTCATATGCTGATCTTTACCAGTAATTTGACATAGCTTTGTCTTTTCCATTTTGGCCTGATGATTCTGTTAATGTCCCACTATCACATGTTAGATTACCCAAGAAGCAAACTCTAAGACAAAATTGGCCTGAAGGTAGTGTCATAGGCAGGGATCTTGGAATTACTCAAGGACAAAAGTGATGCAGATTTAGGGATCTGCAGGTAGAGTTCCAGAGCTTGGCATCCCAATGTTGGCATGAGGGGAGAGGGCTTTCCTCACTGTCTCTTGGTCACTGGAGGCAGATTGTTCTAGGAAGAGGGATGACCTCGTGCACAGCATCTGTTCTCAACTGTCTTTAAATGGAATTTGAAAATGAAAATGGAACTGCAGAGATTTTCTGAACAGGAGAGAAGCTGCCTGGACCATTATTCAAACATGGTAACCAGCTATTAGATGTGGTTTATCAATGGATGGAGCATGACCACAGGCAAGGCCACTCTTTTCAGCCAAGGCAATTTTTAAAAAGGCTGATAGCAAAGTGTTCTCTGCTGGTTGCACTTCTAGCATCTGGGGGCATAAGTCTATCAGTTAAGTAGGGAGAATGATTCTCATATCCTAACATCTCCTACATTGAGCAATAAATGGAAACGCCAATAAAACAATTTCACTTGGGCATATCTTTCCCTCATGATCGTCCCAAACTCTATCTCTTCATAGTCAAACTTTGTCCAAATGTTGTCTCCTATTTTGTCATTGCTTGGTGGAAGCACAGTCCACTGAACTCAAAATGATTCCAGATATGCAACAATTCACCCTCTCCAAGATCCCCAAAGGCATCCTGACTGTGTAGTTCAGTCACTTCAATTTAGTATTTACCTGTGATTTTTTTAACCTAACATTTGCACAATTAGCATTAAATGGTATATTTATTTAAAAGTTTCTCCCTCTCATTTGCTCTTTAATATTTCATGGCTGGGCTTTTACCTACATCTATAAAGTTACTTTAATTCTTTCTCTCTGATCCCTATTTTTCTTCTTGAGATTTAATTGTTGAAAGAATACATTCTTTCCCTTAAAACCCTCTAGTTGGGGTTGGGGTGGTGTCTTGGCAGTTTTGGCATTTGTGTGGCATGTGCAAGTGTGTGAGTTTGAACCCCAGCACCATGTACACAACAAAGTCTCAGAGCAATGAAAGCCACCTGAAAAACTAAATAAAAATTGTTTCTCTCTCTCTCTCATTGTCCCTCTCTCTTAAAAAAAAAAAACCCTCTAGTTGTGCATCCTTCACCTTTAGTTTCATGCAGAAAACTTCCAAATATATGTTTCCAGCTCTAAACACTGTCTCTGATCCCCAACACGCCTTCTCATGTATAACCCAGATATTTTAGATATCACGAAGTCATCTTCTAGGTCTGTCTAAAATGATCATCTTCCTGAGTTTTCATTGGTTATGGTATCACCTATCTTTATGTCAGTTTTTCTCAAAGTTATCATTTGAAAAGTATCAACTAGGGGCTGGAGGGGTGGCTCAGTGTTAGAGTGCTTGCCTGGCATGGGCGAGGACACAGGTTCAAACCTCAGCAACACATATGCAACTAAGTGTTGGAAAAACTAAAACCAGATGAAAAAATGAACAAAATTGATTCTCTCTTTATTTAAAAAAAACAGTGGGCTGAGGTTCAAAAATATTTTTAAAAATGAGAAAAAGAATGAACTGGAATGTTTACTCATTAATTAAATCACCCAGTACTCTCCTGGACACTGTGATTCCCAAGGTCTAAGTTTGGAAGTTGAGGAAACTGAGTTTTTGGTACGTTATCCCTGGTGGTTCTTAGTATTAATGAGTTTTGTAAAACACTGCTCTGTGTCATCAGGTCTAGAAATTTCAGTCACATTTAACTTTCTTTTTCCCTTTCCTCTGTTGCTGTTGGGAAGACTCATATATCGTAAGTTCTGCCTCTTCTCAGCTTCCATTTCCTTTTCCCTATTTAAGTTCTCCATCATCTTTCATCTGGATTTTTTTTCATATTCTTCTCATTTTATATACCTGAAAGCTCCTTTTCCTCCATTATTATCTCTGGGATCTTCTTTCAGAAGAGATCTGATCAAACATTACTCCTCTTGGTTCCATGACAAGTGAATCTAGGATGTTACTAACATTTTTTTGTTATTAACATTTTTTAAATCTAGCTTCACGTTCTCTTTCAGCCCTTTAAGTCCTGTACAATATAACCACTCAGAAACAAGCTTATTAATATTTTCTTTCATTCCACAGGCTTACAGTTCTCCAGGTCCCCCATTGTAATTGTCAATTTGTCCATTTCTCCTCTGTCAGAGTTTTGCTTCTTCATTGTGTTTGCTTAATGTCTTTCAAGGTTCTGTGTTGACTATGCACATGTTTTTGATAGCTATATCTTCTTGATCATACTCTAAAATTATATAGTGCTCCTTTGGTTGCTTTTTCCTATTTGTCTTCAATTTTATTTCTTAGATTATTAACATTTCACAATGATGGACCATTGCTCATGCTGTGTTATCACCCAGAAATCAAGCATGGTCCAGTGAAAATCTTTTCCATCTTTACTCCTCTAGAATGCCTATAACACAGAAGATTTTGTGTTAATATTTATTGAATTGAAGGAACTGCATTGAATTTTCAAATTCTGGCTCCAATAAAAATTCCTTTATCTGTTAGGGTGTCTGTGGTATGTAATCCCAGGGACTCAGGAGTCTGAGGCAGGAGGATCACAGTCCAAAACCAGCCCTAGCAACTTAGTGTACAAAACCAAAACAAAACAAAACAAAAACAATCAAACAAAAAACCCTGATCTCTCTATGCCTGATCTCTCTTGACCTTTGTAATGGGGACTGATTTTTATTTTATTATTGTATAATGGCTATATGTGTTAGAAATAAGTAAGGGGCCCAGGACTGGTCTTAGCATATAGAAGACAAAATATATCACCATCACCCTCATCATCAACATCATCATCTATCTGAAAGAACAAGGATATAATGAGATGTATATTATCCTATTTCCTTACTATTCCATTTATACTTTTTTCTTTCACTGTACAACAGATAATAAAAATATGAACTCTACCTAACTCTTATAACTATCATGCTACCATAACAATACAGCTGTACATTTACAGTGAAGGTGTTGGGGTAAATCAGCATTTAAAAACAAAATACAACAGCATGAAAGTTAGAATTTTTGTAGTGAAGTCAAGGACAATGGAGAAAACTATATTAAATATATTGAAATTATAGCTCCACTCAAGTGGGTGTTGTGCCAGAAATCACAATTATTTTTTAAGAAAATGCAATAGTTAGTAACAGAGTTTCCCCCCCCCCCTCTCTCTATTGTTCTTATGGTGGGAGTGATATTGAATGCTTTAAAACCTTTGCCTCTTGGGCAAAGAAAGAGGGTGAAAAAAACCAAATTATACATTAGCCAACATTTGCTGATAGAGTAGGTGTTATGGTTTGAGTATATTTGTGTTAAAATTCTGCAGGAATTTTCAAAGGTGAAATGATGGAATCATGTGAGCTATAATCTGTTCAGTTCACCCTGTTTTGAATGGACTGACTGGGTGGAAACTAACTGTAAGCTGGTGGGGCTTACAGTGTGTCACTGGGGACATGCCCCAGAAAGGTTCATCTTGCCTGAGGCCCCTTCCCCTCTCTCTCTCTACCTCCTGATTGTACCATGAGCTGAGTAGCTTTCCTCTACTCCTCTGCCATGGTGCGCAGCCTCATCTCAATCCCAGGGGGATGGACTTGGCTGTGTATGGACTGACACCTCTGAACTCTTAAGTCCCAAATAAACTTTTCCTCCACTAGGTTGTTCTCTTTGGGTATTTTGGTTACAGAGATGCAAAAGTAACTAAATCAGTAGGACTTTGAAGATTTGATGTCGTTCTAGTTTAGAGTTTTACTTAGGACACGTGACTCCAAGACTTCAGAGAAAAAAAAGAGAGAAGAGAAATCAAACTTTCCACTTTGTTTCTTAAATTTCCTTCAGAAAGGCAAAGGGTAACAAAAATTGGAAAGATAATCTGGCAAGATTTGTGTGGTACAGAGAGGGGAGGGAATTAGCATTGCTTCAGTACTGGTATAATCCCATATGTTTTACCACATGAACCCTTACCACAAGAATGTGTGGTGGTTCCTACTATGTGTTTTATAAATGATTAAGCAGGATAAACAACTTTGTTAATCTTGGATAGCTAGTATTCTATTCAGGAATTTTCTTGTTTCCTGACACAAAAACACACTCTAGTGATCCAGGGATCCCACATTAGAGCCTTTCCTTATTGCTGAGGTTGCTCTGTGTGGCCTTAGAGACGTTCCATTTGGGAGATCCAGCAGAAGAGAGGCCTGAAATCCAGGGTGAATCCTGAAATGGAGACCTTGCTGAAACTTCCTGTTTGGAAGTTTGCACACAGTTAGTGTCTATTGCTCTCTGCCATTATGGCTGTTACTGTCACCATTACTCCTGTTCTTGCTGCTGCTGTCACTGCCGCTGCAGTTAAGAGTCTTTGTTTAGCTTCTATAAACTCAGCTGGCCATGGACAACAGTGCTACCGCGCACACATCAGCATGACTTTGCACATGTGTCCTATAGCTGTCAACTTTTCCGTGAGTGTGTGTGTGTGTGTGTGTCTTTTTTAAGAGAGGGAGAGAGTGAGACAGAGAGAGAGACACAATTTTATTTATTTTTCCATCTGCTTTTGTTTGTTTGTTTGTTTTCTGACCCTTAGTTGTGTATGTGGTTTTGGGCTTGGAACCCAGGTCCTTGCACATGCCAGTCAAGTGCTCTAACTACTGAGCAATCACTCCTGCTCTTCATACATGTCTCTTAACTTTCTGGGAGAAGCAATCTGATTAGATGGTCTTATCTTTGGTTCAAGTGTTTCACAATAGACTATACCTTAGCCTTCTTGGCAGACAATAAAGGTGCTCCCCTGGGTCAGGTAAGCTGAGGCCTGGGTGAGAGTCATAAGACCCCAAAGAGACTATGGGCAACTAGTAATCAGAAACAGCATCAGCTGTTTTTGCTAAACAACGTCTCATCCTTATATATTAATAGAAGTTATAATGATTTAAAGTTATTTCTAATAAGATGCTTTTAATATTATTTATTTGCTGATATAAGCAGGATATCAAGTTTTATACACATTATGTTCAAAATGGTACATATGGAAGTGTATATAAAACAAAGGGTTAACATAAGTGACCCCTATGTGGATTTGTAGAAATCACCTATTTTTTCCATTTCATTCACAATATAGTTCTAAAAGATTTACTAGTTATGATCTATTTTAATTATATTGGGGTGATCAACAATTATGCATGCTTTATGTAGTTTATACATAGTATTATTTATCTTGTATTATTATATTATTATTTTTATGTGTTATTTCCCACAATCCCTTCTGTTCTATATTCTATGATGTAAAGTATGATATTCATATAAATGTGACACTTAAATTATGTAATAGAAATATGCTCAGACATTTACTTAATGTCTAATATTAAAGGTAAATTTCACTTTTTGAGCTAATATAAATTAAGAAAGTGATCACTTTCTAAGAGTTATATTTAATAAAAATATACATGTTTATCAAATATGATTAAATTGCTTTAAATTTATGCAGTTGTTAGGTAGTAGCTAGCAATGAGCAGTGAAATGCTTGACAAGGCCACAGGTTTAGTCTTGAAGTTTGCTGTAACCTACTGCCAAAGCAGATAAGCTATGGAAAACATTAATATGTAAGTGCTGAGGGTAAACAAAGACAAAAGGGGAGGGAGAATGCCTCAGAAACAAAGGATCTATGGGACTGTCTCTTTACAGGCCTCATAAAAGTTGAGATGAACCTAAAAGCTGCTGGCATAGGTGTCTCTTACTAGCTCAGAAGGGGGTGTTCCTTAAAGCGCCCACACAACACAGGATTGACTTGTAGATGAAGCCCCCCTAAATAGGATGGCCACCACGACTGTTCCGGAGAGGACCAACTAAGGTAAAAAACTTCACTTCCCCAATGTGAAGGAGGAGTTGAACACCTGATTTGAGAAGGCTGTTGAAGGAGGACCCCAATTTTCATGTCAATCATAAAACAGCAATACATTTGGAGACAGCATTGTCTCCTTTGTCATTCTCTGCTCTGAGATGGCCCTCTCTCTCTCTTGAGAGCGCTCTCTGCTTGAATCTTCCCCTGCTTTTACTTTACTTTCACCTCCCTTTCACTCATAATAAAATTCTCTTGCGTGACTTTTTGTGTCTGACTTTAAATCTTCTTTCTTCGGAACGCAAGAACCGGGGTTTGGAGTTTCCGCTTCCTGCTTCCCTGTGACATAGTTAGTTGTTTGTTCTTGGAAGGAAAGAAGTGGATCACCATGGTGGCAGAAATAGCTGATAGACCTAGGCCTTTGCAGTGACACCTATGCCTTGGGTACTCTCTGAACTTCTTCCCTGCAAGTGTGTGTTCATCATTGCAGACCCCAGCAGGGAAAGGCAGAGGTTGCTGATTCTCCTCACCACCCTCACCACTATCACCTCCAAGCCACAGAATATGCGTAACTGTGAGCCTGGAAAATTCTATTTTAAATGTTGAATCAATTCATACAATCTTTATAGGGTCCCATCAAGTATTTCTTATGTTCTTTAAAAGAAATCTTTAATAAAAACTGCTTTTTAGAATTCTATTTTAAGCAAATGCCAGAATTTAAGACAATTTCAGGAAGGAAAAAATGTCTTTCAAACAAACAATAAAAATAATCCTAATTCTTGCTGCCAATAGTGCAGTAACTTTGTTGAGTGTGGATATTCAGTTCAAAATCGCTTTATGCAGCAGTTTGGAGGGTTATTCCCTGCAGCTGGAAGTCTGATGCCAACTACAACTTGGGTGTTTGCACTTGACTTGTTTCTTTCATTCAGGAAAGTTTTGGGAACTGGTTATATTAATATACATACTTTTTCATTAATTTTGACACTCAGAGCTCTCTTTAATATGGAAATCAAATTCTTCAGCTATGGTCAATATTTTTATGTTATTTGGAAAAAAAATAACCAACCTGTAGGTTATAACATTCACTGATTTTTAAACTTGCTTGCTGTGTTAATCAGCATTCCATTGCTGTGGGGAAAAAAAGCCTCCCAAAATCAACTTAAATGGAGGAAATATTAATTTGGGTTCATGGTTCCCACTTAAGATTAGTTGTTCCCATTGCTTTGGACCTGTGGGGGCGCAGTACATGACAGCAGGAGCTGTGGTGGAAGGGGGCTATTCACCTCAAAGTAACTAAAAAGTAGAAAGGGAGAGAAGATAGGGCCAGGGTCCCAATAGTCCCTTCATGGGTGCAAACCCAATGGTCTCACCTCACTTTCTTCCACTAGGCCCCACCTCTTACTTCCTCTTTTTTTTTGGGGGGGGGTAAGAGGCAATTGAACCTAGGGGTACTTAAGCACTGAGCCACATGCCCAGCCCTTTTTTTTATTTTGATATGCCATCTTCCTAAGTTGTTTAGGGCCTCCCTAAATTGCTGCAGCTGGCCTCAAACCTGTGCTCCTCCTGCCTCAGCCTCTGTGGTCATTGGAATTACAGGTGCATACCACCACATTGGCAATGCCCCACCTCCTGACAGTTCAACTCTCTCCCCAGAGTGACAGAATGTGGTGAGCAACCCTTTAACACATAGGCATTTGGGGTATACTTAATGTCCACAACACATTCCTTACTCATAAATTCATTTATCTTCTAATACCATTTTGTGGATACCCACTGTACTTTGTAAATGTTTTCTTTTATTCCTATCATTGTCTATTTTATATATTCATCACAATTCCCTTTTGTGTTTATTTACAATGGTGACCTTTATTTTGAAAGGCTCTTTTAAATTTCTAAGGGCGATTTTCCATTCAGTTCTCCTAGAGGCACCAGGAAAGTTGGTATAAAGAGAGATTTTTACCACTGGTATGTCTCATGTTAAAGTGTTTAAAAATTTGATTGGATTTTTAAGGGCAGAATTTGTAACTCAGTATCTAAGACTGTTTCCCTGTACTAGTTACTTTGTTCAGAGAAGGAAGTTCCAATGGGAAG
The DNA here is from genome assembly GCA_004027875.1 of Aplodontia rufa. Lineage (NCBI taxonomy): Eukaryota > Metazoa > Chordata > Mammalia > Rodentia > Aplodontiidae > Aplodontia > Aplodontia rufa. The sequence goes on from PVKS010007436.1 coordinate 66,072, forward strand.
TCTAGTGGAAGAGTGTTGTGAATCTCACAAATTATCTCGGCCATCTTTCACTAGATCCACTTTGCCATTTGAATATACTTGTATCGTTAGCTATGCTTTGGTGCCTTGGTATCCTCTGGGTTTCTGCTGTGATTAAAGAGATGTGATTGCCTGACTGTGAGTGAACAGAGGGCCCTGGAGATCTAATCTAATCATTCCATCACAGACTTGCAAAACTTTTCCCTTTTCAGCTCCATCTTTCACTTTCATCTTCAGAGAAAATGCATGATTTTACTTCCAGGCAGTGTCCAGGGTTCTTTTGTTATAAACCTCTTTGTTGTGTTACTCTGGATTTTCCAGGAAGCGGACACCAAGGTGAAATTACATATGCAGGGATGTAACTAGAGGAAATACCAGTGGCAGACAAAAGGAAGGGCTCCCAGAGCTTTCAAAATTCCATCCCTAGTGGAGGAGAGAGCAAGGGAAGGTTGGGTGGAAGCAGATTGCTATGCACCCTAAAACAAAGGTTTGTCAAGGTCACTTGGGTGTCCTTGAGCCAAAATGAATAGTAAATGTTCTGGGGTTTTGTTTGTTTGTTTGTTTTTACATAAAAGACTTGCTTTCTTTTGGATTTGTCTTTTTTTCCTGTTTATATAGAAAATGTTTATTAAGAAAAAAAAATCCAAGGTGGTTATACATGATCTGGTTTTTCCCCTTGATAACAAAGTTTATATCCATTGATTGCTAATGTTTTGATGATGTTTCCCCCTCAACTGTATTTCTATATTCTTCTAATAAAAAAAAAAAAAAAGCCAAATGGTCCCTCTAGTGGCAGGGAAGAATTAGCCCTTCTTTCTCACACCTAGTTCCAAACAAAGTCTTACTGGTGAACCCTAGAACAGATCTTGACTCCAGGCAGCTGTAAGCAAAAAGACTATCATGTAACTTAATTTCCATATTGCTTTGAAGGCAAGCTAGCTCCCTAGTACCCTTTTTCTTTTTCTTCTCCTAGCATGGGCAGGAAAAAATATCAAAAAAACTGTTAATGAGCATTTGGTGAAGTGTAATGAATACAGTCTAATTCATAATTGAGGCTCATTCCACAACTCTCCACTAATAAGCATCTTAATGTTCTTAAATGCAAGTGTCCAAAATAGTTATTGAGATGTGTGGAAATTTCCCATTCTGCATGGGAAAAATTTGATAATGTTGTAGTTTGATTAATAGAGAGAAAATGTTGTACTAACAATGATGAGAAAGTAAAAGCAGGAAAATCATACAATTACATCTTCTAAAACGAACTAACTGACAAATAAATAGTATCTTTTGTAATAACTTTTCCTGTAACGGGATGCTGATTTCAGTTTCCATGTGAGGCCAAGCAAGACTGACTTTTAAAAAATTCCTGATTAACTTGTCTAAGGTTATAACAAATATACTAGTCGGTATTTTGCAGATTATAAATTCAGAAAAGACAAAGCTACATTTTCCAATTTTAGCCACTTTTTTCTTCATTGTAAAAATTATTTTCATTTATTAAAGTTGAAATGAGATAAATGACGCACCATGTCACAGTCTTCCTCTGTCTCCCTATCTCTCTGTTCCTCCCATTTACTACCCTTCATTCCCCCAGAAGAATAATTTCTCAAAATGATGCCCCTCTACCACGACCTTGAGAAACACATTTGGGTCCTTCCAGCTTGGGCTTGAAATGTAATCAGGTATTTCCCAAAATCTGTTAAATTTCTTATATGGTGTTTTACAAAGACACATGAAAGGATGGACGCCCTTATCCTTCCAGGGAAAGAAGACCTCACACACAGGCACAGGAGTGAACAAAAGCAAGCATGAGGATAAACCAACTTAAAAAGTACACCAGTTTAAAAAGACTGAAGGAAATGACTTTGAAGATGTTGTGAATGTTTTACACCTTTCATCCATTTCTTGCATTTGTGGTATTTTATCACTTACTCTTCCCTAAGGATATGGTATGCATTTCTTAAGTAGAAAGGACCATGGATGGCCATCAAGATAGTGTGAGTTAAGAGCTCATCTCTACTATAGCCATATGGATGGGGAAAAAAAGCTTCAGAAATGTAATTGCATACAAGGAAAACATACAATTAATCTGGATATTCATGCATGTTCTAGAGAATCACCCAAACCAGCAACTGACCTTTGAATAAGGGGACATGTCTATGTGCCCACTAACTCATGGTATTACTAAGCCTCAGTTTTCTGGTTTTCTATTTCCCCATTGCTGAAATTAGACCAGCAACTAAAGTTCTAGTGTTCGGTAAGTTTATTTGTAGATATTTCCTTCCGGTATATTTGTGGTCAAGGTCACTGGGATTGACTATAGGTTTTTGATGTGATCTTAATGCATTCCTGTAAAGGGAAAAGCCTGAGACTACAAGGGTTCCCAGAGGAAGCAAAAACATAGCTGTGGCCTATTAAATTTTTCATATGGGTCTGTGATTGTGCTGCTATCATGATTCCTATTTTTTCCTATCTAATAGATGAATACGCAATGTATTAAAATGTTTTACAAATTTGTCTGAAGTCCTCAGTGGAAGAGAAGGGTTTCAGCCCATGGTGCTATGACTGTAGAGCCTATACTCTAAATCAAATGTTGTTTTAAAGATGTGCTTCTCAGAGTATAGTCCCAGCTCCAGCAAGATTAGCATTATCTAGGAATTTCCTAGAAATGCATTCTCAAGCCACCTGTCAAACCAGAGATAGGGCACATCAATCTTGTTTAAGACAACTCCCTGTGATGTTCTAACACATGCTGAAGTCTAAAAACTAATATTCTACAGCATTCTCTTGTGGCTCTTGCCCATGATTCCACCACTTTAGGATTAGATACTGAAGCTGTCCAAAGTCCAGACACAAGGCTAATAACTATCTCTAAGGAGACTTCTTTCCTTCTCAGTCAGAGCCTGCTTGGTGTGACTTTCTGGGAAACTCCCATTTTACCAATAAAAAATAATGATCTCTAACTTACATAATGACTCTTATCAATCATGTTAACAACGTTGGTGAAAGGTTATCTTGGTAATTTATCTGTATCAGCTGCTTCTTACTGTGACCCAGACATTTAGAGACACGGTTGCAAATGTGTGATTACAATAATTTGGAGGAGAATGATTAACAGCGGAACACAGTTGTCCTCTGAGTGAGGATGAGGAAGTCATTCATTGTAGGATGTGGCCTAGAACTTTGTAGAGCAGAACAAAGACATCTGAAATGTCCTTAAATACAACACACAATCTTAAGTCCAAGAACAGTAGACATTAATGGGCTCAAGGCATTTGATCTGTGCAACAAATAGGAATATATATGTACAAGCGTCTCAGGAGCTTAAGTACTTTGAAGTACAGTTATCACTGTGTAAGTGCAAATGTAAGATAAGACCATCCTGTGAATACCATAGTGCAATCCCAAGTTCATAATCATGACCTGGTCAACACATTCTGGTACAGTAGAAAGATCAGAGACTATGTCAGAACTTATTTATGTATTTATTTTTAGTATGGACAATTGAACCAAGGGGATACTTAAACACTAAGTCAGGATTTTTAGTTTTGCAGTTTTTTGTTTTTTATTTTGAGACAGGGTCTCACTACTTTGTTTAGGGTTTCACTAAGATGCTGAGGCTGGCCTTGAACTTGGGATCCTTCTGCCTCACTCTCCCCAGTTGCTGGGACTACAGATATGCACTGGCTAGAATTTAAACGTTTCAGTTACTCTCATCAGATCGAGAGTGAATTACCACACTTTTCACAATCACTGTTTATTCATCTAGAAAATTAGAAGGGTGATATCTACTTCATTGAGATATTATGATTATGTAAAATATTTGCAAAACATAGGTTTCAAGTATGACTTCCTTTTCTCTTCTGAATTCCTTTCCTGAGCTACTATAATCAGGAGCTAAATACTTGTATAATTTGATCATGAAGATTTACAGTTTTAAGTCTGGGTTAAATAAAAAGATCTAGAGATTTCACATGTGCATAATAATGCTAGATACTCAAATACATTTTGTTAAGGATGAAGGAAAATACACTTAAATTGTAATTTGTTGTTAATATAAAAAGAAGTTTCTCAACTAGAATAAAGTTCTTGGGATCTAGGTGAACTTCTTGTGTCATGTTTTGAAATAGAATCCTAAAAAAATGATGTTGATATAAAAAGAAAGTTGGTGAGAGAATCAGTTATTAAGCTTAGTATCTTCCAAATGTGTGGGGGAAAAATCAGTATAATGCAACTGATAATCACCTGTGATTCAGCAAATATATGAGGACTCCACTCAGGTGTGACAATGTGTAGATAAACCACCATCACTGTCCTCATGGAGCTCAAAATTGAAGAGAGGAGACAACGCGAATCCATGAGGGGTGATTAGGAGCTAAGCAGTATATTCTTGCAAGCTCCTGCCTGTATAGAAGTTTATGCTACTTAGGCTAATTAAGAAAATGATCTCCAAGATTTTCAAGTGTGTAAGTTATGTCCCCTGAAAGATCATCTGAAGATCAGTGACAGACAGCTTACCTACTGGAGGCCTTAACAAAGTCTCTTGACCAGCCTGACCTTTGCAGACTAGTTTCAGAAGTAGACAGGCTCAAGCTTGTTTCCCACATCTCCACTGACATCATTGCTTTCATTTTATTTTTTGAAATTTCTGAGCTTGTTTTATTATTAGTAAAAAGTGTTTTTATAGCAGAGGCCGAAAGTTTGGTAAGGGCTTAACTATCCACAATGTAGACAGAGATACTAAGTTTTCTCATTGTTGGTTTTACAAAACACTTGGTTAAGGTGATGCCTGTCAGATCTCTCCAATATGTTATTTTGGTTTTACTATGTAATTGTTACATCATGGGTTATTTTATTTTGTATTTTTTTGTAGTTAAAGAAGTTTGCAATGATGGGGATTTATTTTTTTTGTGGTGCTGAGAATTGAACCCAGGGACTCAAGAAGGCTAGGCAAATGCTCTATCCTCAATCCCAGCCACAAGTACTCTTGATTCTCTGTGTCAAATTGTTCAAGATTTAGATAATGGTAATCTCTTCAAACCGAACCTTTGTCCTTTTGGTATATTTCTATTTTGCTTTGGGTACTTCCTACTCTCTGGAATACTATGATATTCCACTTCCTCTGTTATTCCATTCATAACCGAAAGTCTTTCAGTTATGCGAAGGGTAGAGTTTCATATTGTTGTGCTTGTTCTTGCATACCTTCCTAACCTTTCCTCTTTCCCTGGTCCTTCTCTTCTCCATCCTGCCCTACTTCCATTCCTTACTTCCCACCTTTCTTTTTTCAAATCTATTTTTATTTATTCATTTATTGGTCAAGAATTGAACCCAAGTGGTGAAAAAAAAAAAGAATTGAACCCAAGGGTGCTTAACCCCTGAGCAATACTCCCCAGACAATTTTTATTTTTTTATTTATTTGAGACGGAGTCTCACTAAGCTACTCAGGACTTGTTAAATTGCTGAGGCAGGTTTTGAACTTTGTGATCCTCCTGCCTCAGGCTACTGACCCACTGGGATTACAGGCCAGTGACAGCACACTTGACCTTTCCTTATTTTCTGGTGGGTATGGGTGTGATCCAAGTTTTACAATTACAAGTTCTATTACCTCAGTTACACAGAATTCCTCAAGTTTAATATTTTTGCTACATCCTGTCTGAGAGCTGATAATTCCAGATTCATTTTTCCATATACAATTTTAAGTATCAGTTATCAATAGTTTTTTTTTCAAAGAAGGATAATCTTTACTTATCTTCTATGTCCAATATTACCTCCCTGATGTGTTATAAATTCAACCCTATCTTCCATTCCTCTTCTGATTTTTCAGCTGATTCCATTCAATGATAGGTATATTTGTGATTTTTCCTTGATTTTTAATTTTTTAAAAAATTTTTATTTGTCTTTGATTTCTTTCCTAAGTTTGTTCAAGTTTTATTTTGCATCTCTCTCCTTGTGGGCCATTTCTTATCTATCTAAGTTGACAAATCTCTTACTCCTGGCCTTTATTCCTATTTCAATGACTTATTCTAAGTACTTCTCTCTCTCTCTTTTTTTTTTTTTCTATGTAAATAGATGTCCAGGTGTGGGACTTGAACTACTCCCCCTTTAACTGTTCCTACTTGGTGCCTGGAAATCAGGGGAATGCAAATCAAAACTACGTGAAGATTTCATCTTACTCCAGTTAGAATGGTAATTGCCAACAATACAAATGATAATAAATTCTGGCAAGGGTATGATGGAAAGTTACATTCACTCATTTTTGGTGGGGTGCCAAATTAATACAGCCACTTTGGAAAGGAGTATAAAGATTCCTCATAAAACCAAGAAGGGAACCACTGTTTATAGCAGTGCAATTCAAAATTGCCAAGTTATGGAACCAGCCCAGGTGTCTATCAACAGATGAATGGATTCAGAGACTGTGGTATATATACACAATCAAATTTTGTGTATGCAGTGCTGGGGTTCGAACCCATGTTCGCACGCAAGCCAGGCAAGCTCCTTAACCACTGAGCCATTGCTTCAGCCCCACAATGGAGTTTTATTCAACTATAAACAAGAATGACATTGTGACATTTTCTGGTAAATGGATGAAAATGGCGAATATCATGTTATGCAAAATAAGTCAGACACAGAAAATCAAGGGTTGAAAGCTTTCTCTCAAATTTGGAAGCCAGAGCAAAGTAAGGGAAAATAAGGGGGATACGTTTTAGTCAGTTTTTCCGTTGTTGTGAATAAATGATCTGATAATAAAAATTTTAGGAGGAAAAGTTTATTTAGGGGCTCACGATTTCAGAGGTCTTTGTCCATGGAAGGTCAGTTCCATTCCTCAGGGCTCAAGGTGAGGCTGAACATCTTGGCTGCAGGCATGGCTCCAATAAGCAGAGAGCT